>CM019230.1:533119-549073 GCA_009741485.1 Malurus cyaneus samueli
AGGAGGACTGATGCAGCAGAACGCACTGTGTGCCTCCAGGACTGGGTTTAATTGGGCCAGTGCCCCTAATAAGTTACCCACGTCAGGAAATGTTCTTCTGCTCTATCTTGCACCACACATCTGCTCCCCTCAGGGCTCAGCCTGGTGGGGAGCTGCCAGCATGGGATCTGCAGCAGCCCAGCATGGGTGACCACTGTGCTCATTAATGCCACCAGCCTGCGCTGCCTCCCCTGAGCATCATGTGAGGAGGAGAGAAAATTTATAGCAGCAATTATTTACTCACAGTCTGGTGAACAAGCAATTAGCTGGCAGGAGCAGGCGAGTGCTCCTGCAGTGGGGTCCCAAGCCCTGTCCCCAAACAACGTGGGCTCCACCAGGGACACCAATGTCAGCGATGGAGCTGCTGCTCCTGAGGCGGAAAACGTGCTCAGGAATGAATTACCTGAAGGTTGAAGAATGAAGGGTTTGGCCCAGCCATGAGAGGGCTCCTCATGCAGCACCCTGCTCCCTCACCATGCTGAGTTCGGGGGCCCCAAGGGTCCCCCAGTTGCCCACAGGCAGCGGCCCCTGCCCAGCATGGCCGGACCCACTGCAGCAGCCGCAGCCCCGCGCCCCCACACCTCAACCAATCAAAACCTGAGTCGCCCTAGTTGAAGAAAGAAATCTTTATTAAATTTAATAATAATAATAATATAATAGTAATAATAATAATAATAATAATAATAATACTGTTTATTAGAATGTTCACACTTTGAAGCATACAGGATGGGCCGGCGCCAGCCTGCGCGCTGGGGCGGCGCAGGGGTGCTGTAAGGGAGAAGCCAGTACAGCGATGGACGGAGCTTTGTACAGGGCCGGGGACCGGGGCTATGTACACTGGGAATAGAAAAGGGGGAGCTCATCGCTGGGGCGTCGGGGGTGTCTGCAGACTATAAAGTGAGGTTTGAGGAGTGGCGGAGCCATAAGGGCGTGGGACAGTGCTGCACCCAGCGCGGGCTCCGCAGCGCCCTGTGCCACTGGCACCGCACCCAGCGTGCCTGCAGCTGCAGCCCATCCTGGGCCGGGCTGCGTGCCCCTGGGCGATCCGCGGCTCGGGGCCGCTGCCTGGGCACGGACGGGTGGCCGTGAGCACGTCCTGTGCCACAGAGCGAGCGGGAGCGGGACTGGGTCAGTGCCCGGCCCAGCGCCGGTCAGGGCTGCTCCGGGCAGGGTGGGAGCGCGGCTGTCAGGGATGGAGGGAGGAAGGAGGGGAAGGGGTCACAAGCGAGTTGCAAGCTCCTCCTAACAAAAGTTCCCTTTAAAAGGCAGAGGCTCATCCCCTGCATCGCCTCAGCACCGCGGCCGCGCCGCCGCCCCAGTTCCGTGCTGGAGTTGAGGCCTCGCACCCTCGACACGCTGATGGCCGCCAGCGCCGGGGCTCGGGTGGCACCGAGCCGGGTCCCCACCCCGTCACCCGGTCCCCTGAGCCGGGCAGGGCGCAGCGCTCCGCCGGCACCCCCAGCGCTGCCGCACCGGGGATAGGAAGACGTGGTGCCCAGGCCCCGCACCCGGGCGGGCGAGAGCCCCACGGACCCCGCGACCCCGCGCCTCCTGCGCGCTCCCTCCCTGCCGGGCTGCGGGGCCGGGGCGCTGGGGGTCCCTCCGGCGTGTCCGACCGCCAGTGCTTGCCGCGGCTCCTCTGGGACTCGCTCGCTCGGTGCGTGTGGACAGTTTGGGACTCACTTGGCTGCTGCCGCTTGGCTTTGTTTTTTTTGTTTGGTTGGTTTTTTTGTTTGTTTTCTTTTTGTTGCTTTGCTTTTAATTTTTGTATTTTGGGGTTCTTTTTTTTGTATGTGTGTGTGGATTTTTTTGCCCTTCTTGGTCCCAGAAGGAAACAGCAACGGGTTCACTACAACAGAAACAAGAGAGGCAGGTCTTTGGCTGGAGCAGGGGGCGAGCTGCTGGCCAGGGGGCACACAGGCACTATGCCAGCCCGTGAGCCCACGCAGCCAGCCCAGCCCACCCCAATCTGTCCTGCAGAGCAGTGCCACGGGCCAGAGGAGCATTACTGCCCGGGGGGCTGCCCCAGGGTCCTGAACCCACCCCAGCCTCGTCAGTCCCGAGCTGGCAGCAACCCCAGCTGGCTCCTCTCTCTCCTACGGGGCAGAGGGGCTGCTTGGGGGGCTGCAGTCAGCCTGAGCCCCAGCACGTGTGGAAAGAGCATCCCCACCGCTGAGCATCCCCGCCTGCCCTCTGCATCCCCCGTGGGGCAGTGCCCATGGGGTACCCCACCCCTCAGCTTGGGAACGGGGTGCTGCTGGGGCCATGGGCTCCCCGCGGTCCCCAGGGCGGGCGGATGGTGCCGGAGAGGCAGGCGGGCGGCAGGATGGAGCAGCTGAGGTAACCCTAAGGGCGTGGGGTGCTGTGGCCCCACAGAGCCCAGCGCCAGCCCCGGCAGCACCCGCGGCTCCTCCGCAGGCTCGGCCTCGGCTCTGTCTGCCTGGTTTGGTTTGGTGCTAGTGAGCATCAGGGGCAGTGGTGGGGGGGCTGGGTCTGTCTTGCTAGTAGGGAGTGAAGCGGCTGTACCCTCCTCGGTATAGACTAGCCTGCAACATCAAAGATGAAAAAAAAGCCAATCAGTATTCGGAGATAGCCAAAGCCTAGATCTTCCCTTTTTTCTCTTCTTTCTTTTTTTTCCTCTTTCAAATGAAACCAAATCGCTGCTGTCCTTGGGACGTGAGGGGCAGGCAGGGCCAGGGTGCCCAGTGCTTCCCGGGCTCTGCGGCAGCTGTGGGTACTGCCCTGGGAGGCTGCCGTGTGCCTCCAGCGTGGCACTGCTGTGCCATGCCTGCCAAGGAGCCTGCCCCCATCCCTGCTGCGGCACCGAGCCGAAAACCCCGAGGATGTAGTGCCCGTGGCCCCTCACTAGCTGCTGCCCAGGCCTGGGGGTGCCAAGGGAGTCAAAAACGGCAGAAAAAGGCAGATTGGCTTTGAGATCCGAGCCGTGAGTGTGATTTTTCATCTTTGATGCTGTCAGAGCTGGCCAAGAGCTGTGGTGCGTGAGGGGCTGCAGTGCTCCCCGTGTGTGTGTGCTGCGTGCAGGGCCCTGGGGACGCTGTCCTGCACTGGGATGGCAGAGGGGGTCCTGGAAGCTGAATGGGCAGTGGTGTGGGGGATGATGACAGAGGGGGTCCTGGAAGCTGACCAGCAGTGGTGTGGGGGCAGAGGGACAGTGCTGTGTGTAGGCAGGACTGGCAGGGTGTGCAGGGAAGGGGCAGAGGTGCAGGGTGGGGGCTCCTCTCCTGCAGACAGAGCCAGGCAGGGGCTGCGCCATCCCCGCTCCCCTCCCACAGCCCCTCAGTGCCCCCGCTGTGCCAGACCCCTCCCCGGGCTGTGTGCAGCCCCCCGGGAAGCAGAGGAAGGCCGAGGGGCTGCTCTTACCATGGTGCCAATGCTGTAGGTGGCGGCGGGGCCGATGGTGTGGTGGTAGGGGTCTGCCGCTGCGTACACTCTGCCGTAACTAGGAGCAAACACAGCCAAGGGTGTCAGTGACATCAGCGGGGCTCCTGTGCCCTGCAGAGCCCCGGGGACCTCCCTGCTCCCCCTGCAGCGGTGCCAGCCCTTTCCTGCTCCTGTCCCTGTTTGCAGGACCCCCTCCCCACACTAACTCAGTCCCTTCCCAGGCACACAAAGCTGGGGCTGTCAGCGTGGGCAGGGCAGGACTGACCCCGGGTCCCCTCAGGTGCTCACCTGTCGCTGTATGCGGCCGCTGCTGCTGCGGGCTGGGCGTACCTGTAGGCAGCATAACCCCCCTGCAGGGAGGAGACACTGGTCAAGGGGCAGCACCCACCGGGATTTGGGGTGGGGACACCCTGGCACTGCACAGAGTGGTGTGGGGCCCACAGAGAGCTGGTGCCAGTGCCACCGGGCATGCACCAGCCTCATTACCATTCCCCAGGGGCTTTCACAAACATTAACCTTAAAAAATTAAATTTCCAGAGAAGAGAATGTCACCTCCCCGCTCGCTTTAATGAAGTGTCACGTTAGATAAATCTTTCAGTGCCCGCCTGAAATATCGCCGCTGGCTCCTCAGACACGGAGGTTAAATGCGGGTGCAAGGCACTGAGGCTGTAAATCCCAGCCCTGCAAGGGGGCTGGCAGGGGCACGGGACTGGGCACAGGACCCTGTGCAGTGCCACCCAGCTCACCCTGGAGAAGCCATGCTCTGTTTGTGCTCCCGTGGAAGGGGCTGGGGGCAGAGCCCACCATGGAACCACCTGCCCTGGCACGGGGTCCCCATCAGAGCCCAGCCCTGGGCACTGTGCCACTTACGTAGATCTCAGCTCCGTAGAACCCGTCCTGGTAGACGACCCTGGAAAGGAGGCAGAGGCTTCAGAGCCTGGCAATCACTGGCCCTGGACCGGCACAGTGGGGTGAGAGCAGAGGATGGGGAACTGCCTCAGCATCGCAGCTAGCGGGCAAGGAGGGCTGTCCAGGCTGTGAAGGCACTTCTGGGCTGGCATTCTGGGCAGGGATTGGGACAAGCAGAGGGCACAGCCAAGGGCAGGGTGTGCCAGAGGAGGATCTGAGGGCAGGATCGCTGCTGGGAATGGCCAAGTGGCCGCAGATGGCCACGGCTGTGTCTGTGACCAATGCCATCGCAGCCACATGTGCCAACCCAGAGGTTCCATTAAACCAACCATGCTGGCTGGAATAACGGCCTGTGCCTTGGTGCACAGGGGCTGGTGAGCGTGTGAGTCACCCCGAGGGCAGCAGCCAGCCCGGGGCTTGGACAGAGCCTGTGGCCAGCAGGTGAGCAGGAGCTGCAGCCCATTCCCATCCATTGGCAGGAGCGTGATGCCAATCCCGCAGGCCTGGCACTGCAGCAGCACACCCTCCCCGCCCCGAGCAGGGTCCCCGGTACTCACGCGCCGTAGGTGGGGATGGGGGGCGGTGGTGGAGCAGCCCTGAAGGTGTTGTACACAGCGCGTCCTCGTCCCCGTAGGTGCGCCCCTCGGTAAGCCACAGCCGTCCCCGTGGTGGGGTATGGGAACCCTGTCACTGCAGGAGGGAGGGGACACCCGTGGGCTTTCCACAGCAGGACACACAGCCCCGCAGGACACCTGCATGGAGCCCACCCTGTACCCCCATGTGACAGGGACACGGCCCGTGGGGATGCTGGACAAGGGGATGGCACAGGGGGAACTGTCCTGGCAGGCACCACGGACAGGGAGAGGGACCAGGGGCTGTCACTGCACACAGCAGTGGTGGACACAGTGCAGAGATGACTTTGGGGGAAACTCGCAGCAGGTACTGCCACAACCCGACGTTACCTGCGTAGAATTCGGGGCCGTAGACTGCTCCCACCACCGGGTTCAGCTTCCAGCCTGTGGGCAGGGAGAGCGGGTGAGGACAGAGCACTGTGCCCGTGGTGCTCCGAGGGGCACAGCCCCATTGCCACAGAAGGAGGGCAGGGGGGCTGCAGCCCTGCACGGGGCAGGAGCAGCTGCTCTCCCATTTGCCTGCAGCTGCAGTGGGGTATGGCCATGCCTGTGCAGCCCTGGCCCTTACCGTTGGTGTAGGGGTTGGCCACCTTCTTGTTGGTCATGACACGGGCTGTGGCGTTGTTCACCTGGAGAGAGAGGGACAGGGGCTCAGTGCCTGAGGGGCAGAGCTGGCCAGGCCAGGTCCAGGGCCCGCTGGGCTGCGCTCAGTGCGTGCTGCTGCTGCTTCAGATGCTGGAGCAAAGGATGCCAGCTGCACCAGAGACACGAGACAAATCTCTGCCCACAGCCTCCCCAGAGCTGCCTGTGCCTCCAGCCATGCTGCAGCTGGAGTTGGGGGTGGGCTGGTGGTGGTGCCCCAAGAGCTGCCAGTGCCATGCTCAGGCACAGCCCTGACATGCTGCCCCTCAGCTCCTGTCCGGCTTTGCTGGAAGATGCTTTCCTCGTCCACGGGGCATTGCTGTGCCCTGCCAGGCTCTCTCGCTACCCTCAGCACTGCTGGGCACATTTTGTCACACTCCCTTTACCATGTGCTCTCAGCTTTCCACCACTTGCCGGCCACCACCAGCGAGGAGCTGTTGGCAAATGGGAAGAGCATGATCCCTGTGCCAAATTTGGAGAAATCAAAGCCTCCAGGGCTGGGAGCTGCTGGCATTGCAGCTGTGGAGTCCCGAGTGGCTGCTCCCTCCCAGCACAGGGCGGGTGGGGATGGCATGCGGGGCAGAGCCCCAGAGCTCCCTGCAGCATGGGGGTGGCTGTGCGGTGCTGTGGGTCTGCCAGACCCCTCTGCACAGGCAGAACGCAGCCCCCGCTGACACCCCGGCTCTCCATGCACCCGGGAGCCTCCTCTGGGCCAGACGCTCCCTGTGCCAAGCGACACACATGCTCCCGTGCCACATTCAGGGACACATGCACACGCCTGGGGCACCTGGGGCACCCGGGACTGCCCCCAAGCACCCCATAGCCCGGGCAGGGGACACGCACACGCAGGCATGGCACGGCACTAGCACACTTATCTGAGCACCTCAATCTTCCGGCCCTCTACGATGGTGCCATTCAGCTTCTCCCGTGCCCGGTCGGCATCTGTGCTAGTTTCAAAAGTTACAAACCCAAAACCCTGTGAGCAGAGGAGAAAAGGAGAAAGAAAGAGACAGACAGAGAGAGGGTGTGGGGACAGAGAGAGAGAGGGGGTGAATCAGGAGAGCTGGCGCAGGAGGTAAGGCTGCCACAGTGCAGAGATGAAGAGCCCAGACTGGGGTCCCCGCAGGGCCCGGGGGTCCCAGAATCGCCCACGAGCTGGGAGAAGAGTCTGGGAGAGGGGCACAGAAAGTGGGGAAGATACAACAGAGACATCCAGACACAGCGGGACACGAGCTGCCCGTGGCAGGACAGAGCGAGCCCTCTCCTCCCTCCGGTGCAGAGTGCAGGGACCCCTATGATCCCCCCCAGTTGGCACCGGGGTGCCCCGAGATGGGGCACTGCATGCTGGGGTCCCATGGGGCAGGAGGGGAGAGCAGGTCATTGCTGGGCAACCTGGCTCCACCGACACCCTCCCTGGGCGCACGGAATGGGGCTGGCCAAGGGCATCACCCACCTTGGAGCCCCGCTCATTGAAAATGATCTCCACATCCAGGATTTTCCCGAATTGCTGCAAGCAGAGAGAACAGAGGGGTGAGTGCCTACAAAGCCGCTGGCCCTGCACCCAGAGCTGCTGGCACGGGGCTCTGTGCCAGGCACTGTGCCCTAGAGGGGCCAAACCTGGGTGATAACCCTCATCCCTCCCCTGGCTCCCACTCTAACAGGACTCGGAGAGTGTCATCCAAAATTTCATGAGCTGGCACTGCCATGAGTCCTAATGAGGGCTGGGAAGGGGACAGCGGAGGGGGACAAGAGCTCTGTGTCACTCCCTGCTCCACACACAGGGCTGGGCAGGACAGACACACAGGTGACACTGCCAAGGTGCCAATTTGATGCCATTGATGCCCAGGGCAGCAGTGAGCAGGGAGTGGTGCCTGGATGGAGCTGTACTCACCCCGAACATTTGCCGCAGGTCGGGGTCCCGGAATCGGAAAGGGATGTTGGAGACGTGTAACCTCTTGGGCTGCTGTTTGTCTGTGTTGTCTGAGGAGTGTAGCTGCTGGCTGTCTGTCTGTGCCGCCTCGTCTGTCTGCTGTGGGAAGCACCGCTGCCATCAGCCCTGGCCATGGCAGCCCCTGGCTCCCCAGGGAATGTCCCCTGGCCCTGCAGGGACACCCTGGACCCCACAGTCCCCTGGTTCCGGGCAGAACCCCGTGGGTGTCCCTCCATCCTGAGTGAACGGGGGGATGATGGGCGGGCTGGGGGTGCTCGGGGTGTGGGTGCAGACACCACACTCGGGACCATGTGGAAGGACTGGAAAGGGCTGAGCTCAGCACCTTCCTGGTGCATTCCAGCCCTGTAACAGCCATGATCTCGTAGAGCAGAGCCAAGGAAGGGGATCACCAGTGATCAGAAACGATGTGGGGGCTGTGAGGGGGAGTGATGGCAGGGACCCTGCGGGACTTTGGCCAGGCAGCACCACCACCCCAGGACCCTTTTGCCAGCTGTGGCACTGCCCCGGAGCCCCAGTGCCTCTGGCTCCCAGCCCTCCGCCCCAGCCCCTGCCCAGGCAGTGCCGTACCGGTACGTCTGTGTCCTCTATGACTGTGTCTGCCTGGGGCCGGTCTGCCCGTGTGGCTCTGTGCTGGTGTGTAGAGGCTCATGGCGTGCTCCGGGACCGTGTCTGCCCCGAGTAGTCCTGCGTGGGTGGGGGTGCGCGGCGCGTACTCTGCGGGATCCCGTTCTGGGGGGGGGGGGGACGGGCGGGGGTAGGGCGAGCCATCGCGTCGTGGAGCCGTGGCGTCCTGGTTACCTGTGGAGACAGCAGCACCGGCCCCCTCATCTGCTGTGTGCCTGGGCTGCTCCTGGCATGGAGCTCTGATCTCCACAGCCAGACCTGGGCCCCTCCACCCCGCTGCACCCCAGTCTTTGGTGTCTCCCTCAAACCCTGGGCTGTCTCTGTGCTCTGGTGGCTCTGGGGTTACAGTGCTGCCTCTCCTGCTTGCCCAGCGTGCCGGGGCTTGGGAAGGGAGATGGAGACCTCCCTGGAGGGTTTAACTCCTATCTGGCACATCTCTCTCCTTGGGAAGGGAGACTGGGCAGCCCCATTTTGGGAGCCCAGTGCTGGGTAAAGCACAGCCTGGCCAGCAGCAGCGTGCTGGGAGCTGCACAGCACCGGCAGCGGTTGGGCAGGCTGGGAGGGGCGTCAGGGAGGGATGCTGATGGTCCCTTGGCAAACACCAGACAGGGATCAATTAACTGCTAAATATTTGATCAGGCCCTTTGCTCTGAAGCTGCTGGTTTGGCCGCCTCGGTCAAATGGGGTGAGCTGCACCCACGCCAAGGGCTGGGAGTGCAGTGTGGGGCTCCCAGGCTGGACCTCGCCGACCTGCACATCCACCCGTCCACCGACTGTCCATCTCCCAGCCCATCCACCCACTGTCCATCTCCCAGCCCATCCACCCACTGTCCATCTCCCAGCCCGTCCACCCCACTGTCCATCTCCCAGCCCTCCACCCACTGTCCATCTCCCAGCCCTGTTCACCCACTGTCCATCTCCCAGCCTGTTCACCCACTGTCCATCTCCCAGCCCAGTCCACCCACTGTCCATCTCCAAGCCCGTCCATCTCCCAGCCCGGCGCACATCCCCGGCCTCTCCCGCCTGCAGACGCGTGTGCCACACTGCGGCCAGCACAGCCACCCCGGGCACGCAGCTGCAGCCCCAGGGCCATGTGGGGCAGAGCCCGCAGCCCTTCGCATGCTTTACAACAGCCTTGGCCCGTGAAACCCATCTGTGGCTCAGCCTGCCGAGACAAGCTCCTCAATTGTGCGTGTCCCGATTCACGCCGGCGCGGGGGGGACGCGCTGGCAGCCGCCATCCCCAGCCCGCGGGGATGCTGTGTCCGTGCGGGTGGCAGCAGGGCCGCCCCGGGACACACCCGGGACACACGGGAAGAATGCCGGCAGGAACAGCCCCGCTGCAGATCTGCAAGTCATCGGAGCAGCGGCAGCGCCTGCCCGCGCTGACTCAGCTGCTCGGCGACGCGCCAGCCCGGTGCACCTGCCTGCGTGGGCCGGGGCTGTCACACTGCACGGACCGAGCCACCACCGCCCTGCCCTGGGACAGGCGGCTGGGAACTGCCCCCATCGCCCCTAACCACATCGCCCCTAACCACACGCGTGCCCACATCTGCCCCTCCTCCTGCCCATCCTCCTCTCCTCCTGCCATCACGCCCCCATCGCCCCCATCCCGCTCCATGCTCCGCCTCTCGCCCCCTGCCCACATTGCTCTTGCCCACACCACAGGTGCTGGAGGGCTCCATCCTGTGCTCACCCAGCTCTTCTGTGCCCACACTCCTGGTGCCTGCCTGCATCCTCAGTGCCTGGTGCCCATCCCGCATGGTGCTTTTAACACTCGAAATAAAAGGAATTCTGATCCCTAACAGCCTTGGCCTCGTTTAAAATGAGACGGATCAGTGCAGAGTCTCAGCCTGGAGCACCGCCGGCAGCATTTAACGGGGGGCCCGAGCAGCAGCCCTGCTCCCCTTGCTGCCCACCTGCTCGGATGGGTACCAGCAGGACTGCAGCATGAGCACCCTGTGCTGAACCACCACGGCCCCGGGGATGGCAACCAACCTGTGCTGAACCACCACATGGCCCTGGGGATGGCAACCAACCTGTGCTGAACCACCACGGCCCTGGGGATGGCAACCAACCTGTGCTGAACCACCACAGCCCTGGGGATGGCAACCAACCTGTGCTGAACCACCACAGCCCTGGGGATGGCAACCAACCTGTGCTGAACCACCACGGCCCTGGGGATGGCAACCAACCTGTGCTGAACCACCACAGCCCTGGGGATGGCAACCAACCTGTGCTGAACCACCACAGCCCTGGGGATGGCAACCAACCTGTGCTGAACCACCACGGCCCTGGGGATGGCAACGGACGGGCTGTGACACGCAGCCTACATTCCCCTGCCTGGTTTCCCTGTGCAGTGTCACCCACACGGTGTCCCCTGCCCAGTGTCCCTGCCACGAGTCCCCAGAGTGTCAGCCCCTGCCCCCCTGCCACAGTAGTGCAGTGTCCCCCACCCTGCCCATGGCTCGCTCTTGTACCACCAGCCCTGCGCAGTGGCTGCTGCAGCAGCAAGGGGTAAATCTTCTTTAGCTGATAATGTCCCTCATTAACGAGTTTCTTTAATTAATGAAGGTTGCTTGACTTTATAGCCACTCCACACTTATGTCTATTCTCGGTCCCTTCCTCAACAGCTCTGCTCCTCCTCAGCCACAACTCTCAGTCTGCTGGCGAGCCTATATGTCTCCCTTTTCACATCTACACACTGTGTCTAGTCCGTGGGGAGGCATCTGGAGGTGTATACTAACCCGCATCCCTTGTCTATGGACGTTGGAAACATGGGCAGTTGTGGAAAAGTGCAGGTGGGATCAGAAAGGCCCTCAGAGATATTCACACCAAAATGGAAAGTGTTCCCCTTTAGTCACCACGAGTGAAGTCCTTTGCTGCCTTTCTGGAAAGCAAAGCTCCAGGCAACTTCTTGTACTTCAATAGCTGAAAATAAAACCTTAAAAAAGAACATGCCAGGAAATTAAATGAGAACCACAAATTTAGCAGGGCTAGTGATTGCCCAGGAGAGTATTGAGGTGAAATGTATAGAAAAGATGAGCGGTTGTCCGAGAGACACAGAGTTCAGGAGATCTGCGAATTGAGCAGGTGAGCTAGAGAGGTCCACGCCAGGCGTCATGAAGTCTAAGTCCGTTCGTGCTAATAGTCTATAGGTACGTGCTGTCTGAGGTATGCTATAGAGCACATGCCAGCTGCACTACACATAGAAATGCCGAGCCATCTCCCATGTATGGCTGCTCGGGCGTGTGAGGACAGGGGCCGCTGGACGCCCCACACAAAAGTGACAGAGGGTGTCGCACACAGAGCCAAGCATGATCTGCACTGAAAACCAAGTAGATAGTTCGCCGTCCAACATGCAAGTACTACTTGCACGCGGTTACACTGCGAATTGGTTTAGATTATGTCCGTGCTGTCACACTGACCTCCCTCCCCCCACCTGTGGCACTCATCCCTTTGCCCTTAGGGATACACTACATAAAACCAATGTTATGCGCTCAAACTGACTGCCGGATAAGCAACACCAGGTACGAGCAGAGCGTGCGCAGCCAGGCTTCGCATATAGGGTGGCACGTTCAGTATATCTTCAGAATTCTACCACATATGTAGAACTCAAGTCTAGGCTCATAGGCCACACCGGGAAATGGCAATCTGGGAGTCAGCTGTCTCACCATGACGTGCACGTTTGTTTGCGATCTAGGCCATGGGCTGTACCTATCCTCAGCTCCTACTTTCAGATACACCATTAACAGAATCAGGGGTATTTTAGTGCCAAACAACAGACATAACCTGATGCTGTTTTCAGAAGCACCAGCAGCTGAACTTCTTTCAGCTTCATGCAATAGCAGGTATTTGTTCTGACAGGGCTTCAGTGCATGAGAGATACTTGTAAAATGTGTATTCCTGAAGAATGGGCATGAAACTCTCATTTTCTCCTTTGAGCTCAGTCCAATGACTTGGGGTCTTAGAAAAAAAGATGTCTTTTCTTCATTAACTAGACTTCTGTTTAGCTCTGTCTTATTCACAGATGGATTCCAGTCCAGACTTGTCCTTCTACCTTATCTATGCCATGATCCTGGTAGGGATATATAGATGCTTCATGAATATATAAAGAACAATGTCAAGAAAAGTGAGTATATAACATTTCTGAGTTTCAGACCTTATTTCTGGGTGTGGTTGTGGGTTTTTTTTTGTTAGGATGATCTTGCTTTTTTGTTTGTATAGAATTTTGCTCAAGAGACTGCTGTTGACTGAGGTTCTGAAGCATGTTCCTGCTTCAGTCCCTGCTCAGCACAGCAAAAACATGTGGAAGCCCACTGAGCCATGGCTCTGATTAACTGCAGGCAAACATTTCAGAGCTCTCCCAGAAGGGGACGAACTGTTATTCAGAGCAATGATTTCTGTCCTGTCCCTTCTGTGAAAGAGGCAGGAAATAAAGCAGATATTGCCTTCTCACAGCCTCTGTCAGAATTACTCAGAACACCTTCGCTCCCAATGGATGCATAGCTCAGATGAAAATGTTAACGTAGAAGTTTTATGGTACTGTGCAAGTACATTTTTCTAGAGATCCATTTTTCTAAAAAAGAAAAAATTAAGGGTTTGAGGGTTTTTCTTTTTCTTTCTTCTCCTTTATTTTTTATTCAGGTTTGGGCAAGGGGAAAAATTTTAAATCCAGTGGCTATGTTTCATGAGAAAAAGATTGGTTTTTCTGTTTGGTTTTGGGTTTTTTTTTTTTTTCATTTTTTTAATCCTACTTTCAGCTTCCAATTATTTATCCAAATATTTTTATTCCCCTCTGTACTCAGGTCATTTGATTTATATGAGGCAATGCTGTATTTAACCTTACTAACACTGAAAACAATAAAATATAAAATGAATAGGTGAAAAGGGATAGCAAATCCCAGTTGCAGAATTACCTGGCCTGTTCTGAGTCATGGGAAGATGTCAACAAAATAAAATTTACTTAATATTGATGAATGTGGCAGTATTGTACCTGGAGACAAATAACAATAATCAACACAAATGTTTAGAAAACATTAATACTGGCAAATACCTTGGAGTTATAGTGGGTAATGAAAAGTGCTCCCATTGTGAGGAAAGCAGTCACTGTCCCTGGGAGTATAAAGAGAGATCTGCCATGTGACAAAAAGGGACTGATGGGTGCAGCATGATGCAGACTGGGTAAGGCTGGAGTACAGCATGTATTTTAAGGCTCGCTTTCTAGAAAGGACAGTGAAAAGTGACAGGAGATCTAAGGACAGGCAGCAGGAATGGTGAAGGGAACTGCAGGTGGGGGGTTTGTCAGAAAAGAATTCACAGGGCAGGAGGGAGCCCCAGCTCGCACCGGGGTGAGCACTTGTATTTTGTGTGCTGTCAGGATGGACCTTCCCTGCAGCAGAGATGGCAGAAGGAATTAGGAGTGGAACAATCCCATTTAGATACAAGAGAAACTACTCCATAATGAGGGCTATTACACACGCAATGGAATAAGCTGACTGATGAGCAACTGCACATGAGTCACTCCTGGAAGAAGGTTTCCAAGGCGAGGCTGGGAAATGTAGCAGTGGGATTACCGTAGAAGAGGCTCTCAGCACCATCCGAGCACGGCTGAGCTAAAAGCTCCTCTGCTGTCATTTCCATTTGCCATTCTGGGATCTCATAGGCTGCAAAAAAGTGACTCCACACACAACGGAAGAGCTTTATTAATTAAATCCATCTGCCATATGTGATAAGCCTAGACCATGATTGGGACAAAAGGTCCATCCCTGCAAGCCTCACCGTCGCTGTCCCATCTGCTTTACAAGCGTTTGCAAGTGCTGCTCCAGAAGCTGGAGGCGCCGCGCTCCAAGTCATCCGCAGAGGTGGCTTTTACCACACACGCTTCCAAAGGAGGCTGGCACAGCTCCTGCCTATTTTAAAATGTTTGCTTCTGGAATTCGCAATGCTTGTACCAGTTAAATACTAAATTATCATAAATGTAATTTACATGTTTCCCAAATAAGGGAATGCAAGCGGAGAAGAGCTTTTCCGAATGTTCGTATTTCCAAATTAAAGGAATGTAAATGAGCCTGCTGTTCAATTCAGTGTGTAATGTGTTATTTCACGGTTGTCTCCTTGATATTACAGTCCCCCTTTACATTAGGCAATGTCATATCCCACCCAAATCACCGTGAGATAAAGATGTTCCCCTTTAATGTAATAAAGGACAATGACAATATTCCAACAGAGAAAATAGCATGCATTCTGATTTATTACAAATGCACCATCTCCCACTGGAAATACTCCACCGTGTCCCCTGCACCACAACCTGCAGTTGTGTAGCACCTCTCAACACAAAGCCCTTTGTGGCCAGGCTGCCCCTGACTCCTCATCCTCCCTGAGCACCCCACACCTCCTGAGGAAGCAGCTCCTTCTGAGCTTCCCATGGAGCGCTCCGGCTCCTGACAGCCCAGGTGTGCTGCGGTGCTCAGGAGCTCACGCTGCTTCTTGCCAGAACATTTCTGCTCTGCTTGTTTTCCTCCTGTTCGTTCCTATAGCCAAGCAGAGGGAAATTATGGGATGGCTCAGCATTCATTCATTCATTTGTTAGATGCTGGTGACAGCTGTTCCTTCCCTCCCCCGTTATCTTTAAAGGAAAAGCTGGCACTCCGTGCAGCGTGGTTAAAGTGACAGTGGGAGGAGATTGATTTGTTAGACTTTAAAGGAATGATTTGTTAGACTTTAAGTCAATCATAGCTTAGTCTGGACAACCATAAAACATCTTTACTTCTACCAGCAGGTGAAATTTATAGCGCTGCTAACTGGAAAGAGAAATGCTCCCACCGAGTGAGGGGAATTTAGCCACATAGAGGGTTGCGCATTATTTCCCAATATTGGGGAATATGTTGCTTCTTGGCTGTGTATCTTTGATCCTGTGGATGATTTTGTGTGGTTAATCTGCTTTTCTTAATATATGACCGCTGTGCAGGTCCTGTTCCCTGGCAGTTTTGTCAGCTATGCAGATAGTCAAAGTAAGAATAATCTGCCAGTGATGTTAAGGAAAGCATACAACAAGGTTTCAAGTATTCTTTTCATTTAATAATATTCCTTAAATAACATAGAACCAATATGGAAGGACTTCCAGAAGAAAATTAGAGCAGGAGGAAGGTTTTTTTTCTCTCTGAGAAGTTGTTACAAAAATTGCAATCTGTTGGAAATTTGACATCAGTGATCCTCAGTTTGATTGATGTCCAAAGAAGAATTAGTTATTGCTTTTTACTTCAAAGAAGTTATTATGAGTTGAATCTTCAACTAGTTGTTTCTTAATATTGTGAAATGTTCCTTGTTTTGATGAGCTTAAATGTAATGGGATGTGTTCTGTGGCTTCTCTTGTTAAGGACAAGAAGAATTACAACAGGTGATTTGATTCCACCACAGATCATAATTTTCGGTTTTAAGTGTCCAAATCACTTGAGCAATAGTATATTATTTTAGAAAACTGATGAAAAGCATCCAAAGTCTTAAAAGTACAGGCTAGAGCCTGCTGTTTGTCCTAGCTCTTGTCTCATCATGATCAAATCTGGATGTGTGCATTGTGTATTTCAGTGGGACATCTGACCAGTCAGCAGCAATTAGTGGAAATTACAAATGTTTAATGAGCATTTTAATGCTTTTCAGTTGACATGGTTGATAGGTATTGAAGACTCTAATGTTCCAAATGTCTTCAGAATTCCCTACCTAGGTCTGGTTTGTGGCCCATGAGTAGATGTTATTC
>CM019230.1:549098-561240 GCA_009741485.1 Malurus cyaneus samueli
AGAGAGAGACTGTCCATCTCCCAGCCCATCCACCCACTGTCCATCTCCCAGCCCGTCCACCCACTGTCCATCTCCCAGCCCATGTCCACCCACTGTCCATCTCCCAGCCTGTCCCCCCACTGTCCATCTCCCAGCCTGTTCACCCACTGTCCATCTCCCAGCCCGTCCCCCACTGTCCATCTCCCAGCCCATCCACCCACTGTCCATCTCCCAGCCCGTCCACCCACTGTCCATCTCCCAGCCCATCCACCCACTGTCCATCTCCCAGCCTGTCCCCCACTGTCCATCTCCCAGCCTGTTCACCCACTGTCCATCTCCCAGCCCGTCCCCCCACTGTCCATCTCCCAGCCCATCCACCCACTGTCCATCTCCCAGCCCGTCCACCCACTGTCCATCTCCCACCCATCCACCCACTGTCCATCTCCCAGCCTGTTCACCCACTGTCCATCTCCCAGCCCGTCCCCCCACTGTCCATCTCCCAGCCCGTCCCCGACTGTCCATCTCCCAGCCCATCCACCCACTGTCCATCTCCCAGCCCTCCACCCACTGTCCATCTCCCAGCCCATCCACCCACTGTCCATCTCCCAGCCCATCCACCCACTGTCCATCTCCAAGCCCGTCCATCTCCCAGCCCGGCGCACATCCCCGGCCTCTCCCGCCTGCAGACGCGTGTGCCACACTGCGGCCAGCACAGCCACCCCGGGCACGCAGCTGCAGCCCCAGGGCCATGTGGGGCAGAGCCCGCAGCCCTTCGCATGCTTTACAACAGCCTGTGGCCCGTGAAACCCATCTGTGGCTCAGCCTGCCGAGACAAGCTCCTCAATTGTGCGTGTCCCGATTCACGCCGGCGCGGGGGGGACGCGCTGGCAGCCGCCATCCCCAGCCCGCGGGGATGCTGTGTCCGTGCGGGTGGCAGCAGGGCCGCCCCGGGACACACCCGGGACACACGGAATGCCGGCAGGAACAGCCCCGCTGCAGATCTGCAAGTCATCGGAGCAGCGGCAGCGCCTGCCCGCGCTGACTCAGCTGCTCGGCGACGCGCCAGCCCGCTGCACCTGCCTGCGTGGGCCGGGGCTGTCACACTGCAGGAACCGAGCCACCACCGCCCTGCCCTGGGACAGGCGGCTGGGAACTGCCCCCATCGCCCCTAACCACATCGCCCCTAACCACATCGCTGTGCCCACATTGCTCCTGCCCCCATCTCTCCTGCCACATCGCCCCTGCCCCCATCGCTCCTGCCCCGCATCGCCCCTGCCCACATTGCTCTTGCCCACACCACAGGTGCTGGAGGGCTCCATCCTGTGCTCACCCAGCTCTTCTGTGCCCACACTCCTGGTGCCTGCCTGCATCCTCAGTGCCTGGTGCCCATCCCGCATGGTGCTTTTAACACTCGAAATAAAAGGAATTCTGATCCCTAACAGCCTTGGCCTCGTTTAAAATGAGACGGATCAGTGCAGAGTCTCAGCCTGGAGCACCGCCGGCAGCATTTAACGGGGGGCCCGAGCAGCAGCCCTGCTCCCCTTGCTGCCCACCTGCTCGGATGGGTACCAGCAGGACTGCGGCATGAGCACCCTGTGCTGAACCACCATGGCCCTGGGGATGGCAACCACCCTGTGCTGAACCACCAGGCCCTGGGGATGGCAACCAACCTGTGCTGAACCACCACAGCCCTGGGGATGGAACACCTGTGCTGAACCACCAAGCCCTGGGGATGGCAACCAACCTGTGCTGAACCACCACAGCCCTGGGGATGGAACCACCTGTGCTGAACCACCACAGCCCTGGGGATGGCAACCAACCTGTGCTGAACCACCACGGCCCTGGGGATGGCAACCAACCTGTGCTGAACCACCACGCCCTGGGGATGGCAACCACGTGGAACCACCCGCCGGTGCAACCAACCTGCTGAACCACCAGGCCCTGGGGATGGCAACCACCTGGCTGACACCACAGCCCTGGGGATGGCAACCACCTGTGCTGAACCACCACGGCCCATGGCGGCACTGGGGATGCAACGGACGGGCTGTGACACGGAGCCTACATTCCCCTGCCTGGTTTCCCTGTGCAGTGTCACCCACACGGTGTCCCCTGCCCAGTGTCCCTGCCACGAGTCCCCAGTGCAGTGTCCCCCACCCTGCCCATGGCTCGCTCTTGTACCACCAGCCCTGCGCAGTGGCTGCTGCAGCAGGCAAGGGGTAGATATCATCTTTAGCTGATTAAATGTCCCTCATTAACGAGTTTCTTTAATTAATGAAGTTTTTTTGTTTGCTCCACTTGCTTTCTCCCCCCACACTCTGCCTCCTCAGCACAATTCAGGCCATTTCCTTTCAAGTCATTTAGCGCGTGGGGCTGGTTCCTGCCGACACCGCATTTTGGTGATTGTGCCTGTCAGCTCGGGGCTGACGACGCCGTTTCCCACATTTGCTCCTTTTAAAGACAGTAACGTGCCAGGAGCCCCCGGACGCAGAGGACGGTGGAGCAATCAGCGGGGTGAAGAGCCCTGTGCTAATGACAAGGCAGCCACCAGCCACCCATGGGCCACCAAAGCTGGGGTGTGACAGGTGTCCTGCCAGCACAGTGACAGTGCCACAGTGACAGTGCCACGTGTCAGCACCCGGGGTTATTGGCTGCTCACCAGCTCCTGGCCCCTCCTGCCACCGCAGCTGCCACCATGTGCCCAGTTTCATCCAAGGCTCGTGGCCATCCTGCTGCCTTGGCCTGGCCCCAGTCCCATCCCCACCCCAGGGCAACTCCTGCGGCTGTGCCCTTCCCACCCTGTGCAGTGCTGATAGCGCAGAGGTGACAGGGCATGGCACTGCCCAGTCACAGCACGGCACTGCCTGGTCATGGCACGGCACTGCCCAACCACGGCACTGCCAGGTCACAGCTGTCCCTGCTTGGTCACGGCACCATTTGGTCACGGCACCATTTGGTCACGGCACCAGTGCAGCCGGGCTGGGAGCTGCATGTGGAGCACCAGAGCAGCGGGAGAGGGAACACGGTCCTGTCACTGCACCCCTCCCCACCCTGACAGCGATCCCCACTGCCTGTGGCTGTCCAGCTCCATCCCACTGGGAACCAGACACCTGCTGCAGGGGGGAAAAGAGGGACACACAGCACCACAGCATCCCCAGAGCCCCCCGGGTATCCCTGCAAGCTGCAGAGCCTCAGCAGGCATATCCTGCAGGGAGGGCAAGGCAGGGCAGGGCAGGGCAGGCAGAAAGCTCTTTGTGTGACCTGGACTGGCTCCTGCCTGCTTGCTGATGCCAGGGCACACCCTTGCCACATGATGAGGGAGCCTGAGGTCACTGCTGAGCACAGGGAAAGCTGATAAGCGATTCCCAATTCTTCTGCAGGGACTGGCTGTGCCCACCAGCACAAAACCGGAGTGAGCAGCAGCCAGGGAGACTGATGGGACCATCTACCTGTACAAACAGTGCCCAGCAGCAGGGCGGTGTGGCACTGTGCTCAGCAGCACCAGGAAATGCCCTGGGGAGGCAGAAGGGCCCTGCATGGCCCAAGGTACCCCCCTGGCATCCTGGGCCCGGGTACACGGGTATCACCGTGCCCAGCACGGCTCATCTGCGTGGCAGACACAGCGTTCCCTCTTCGATCCAGCTCGCTCATGCTAATGACTGTCAACATGGAACAGAGGCCGTGAAGGGGAAGAAAATTACTCCCTGAAAGGAATTGACTGATCCCTGTCATTTCTCACAAAACCACTGACCTGTAAATATTTCATTACCCCAAAAGCTGTGCCATCCATACAAAGCAGTGCCCGGCCCTGTGCCGGCAGCACCGCAGAGCTCCTGGCTGCAGGGACGCGGGGTCAGGATGCCCCAGGAAGGAAAAGCTCTGCCCACCATGGAAATGTCGGGAGATGGTGGTGGGTGGGTTATCCCCAAAGCGGGGCCATGGTGATCCTACAAGAGCTGGGGTTATGACAGGGATGGAGGAAGCAGAGGAGTGAGGAGCTGCAGTGCCCAGCAGCAGCAGCCGCCACACTCAGTGTGTTCATCACCCAAGTGCAGGGAGGGGTGAGAGGCTGAGAATGACTGAATCTGCCAGGGATGCTGTGGTGGGAAAGGAGTGCTCTGTGAGCAGACAGGACCTGCGGGGAGGGAGGAGAAGGGAGTGGCGCAGGGGGGAGAGCGGGGCAAGTTGGCGTGGGAAACACCTTTTTTCTGGCTGCCACACACTGTCCTGGCACTTCATCCCCCTCCCTGCTCCTGCCCTCAGCCCCCCTGAGCCCCAGCTAACAGAGCAAGGGACACGGCTGTCCCTGGGCCATGGGGAGCACGGGTGGAGCAGTGGTGGCCATGTGACACCCCAGAGTGGCGATGAGAGGCTGGCCTGTGACACACCTGCACTGCGTCACCTCTGTCACTTGCCTGTCACCTCTGTCACCTCCGTCACGGGGCACACGGGCCACGGGCCGGCCAGCTCCTGCCTCTGCCAGCTGGAAACTTTGGAGTTGAGGCTGCATGAAATATTCATGAAGTAAATGGTGCAATTTCATCTGCATTCAGCCAACTTCATGTATATTTCAGGGTATTATGAAATGATAATGTTGTGTAACCGAGGCGAGACGCGGGTGTTTGGGGGGACTCCTGGGCACCCCCGACAGCTCGGACAGTCCGGCTCCGAGACAGATCCGGCTCGACAGATCGGCTCTGAGAGATCCCGGCTCAGACAGACCCAGCTCGGACAGACCCAGCTCAGACAGATCCGGCTTGGAGATCCAGCTCGGACAGATCCCAGCTCGGACGATCCGCTCGACAGTCTCGGACAGACTCCAGTCGGACAGCTCGACGATCCGGTCAGACAGATCCCAGCTCAGACAGATCACTGAAGATCCCAGCTCAGACAGATCGCATCGGACAGATCCAGCTCGGCATCCAGGCTCGACAGATCCAGCTCAGACAGATCCAGCTCAGATCGCCACTGAGTCAGATGGACAGATCCGCTCAGCTCGCTCGGACAGATCCCAGCTAGACAGATCCAGCTCAGACAGATCCAGCTTGGACAGATCCAGCTCGACAGATCCCGGCTCAGACAGATCCGCTCGGACAGATCCACGAGCCTCGACAGATCCCAGCTGACAGATCCTGGACAGATCCCAGCTCAGACAGATCCGGTCGACAGATCCGCTCAGACAGATCCCGGCTCGACAAACCAGGCTCGACAGATCCCTCAGACAGATCCCAGCTGGCAGATCCCAGTCAGCAATCCCGTGAAGATCGGCTCGACAGATCCCAGCCTCAGACAGATCCCAGTTCGGACAGATCCCAGCTCAGACAGATCCCGGCTCAGACAGATCCTGGCTCGGACAGATCCCGGCTAGACAGTCCGGCTCAGACAGATCCCAGTCAGACAGATCCCAGACAGATCTCCCAGCTCAGACAGATCCCGGCTCAGACAGATCCTGACGCGGACAGATCCCGGCTCGGACAGTCCGCTCAGACGATCCAGCTTGTGACAGATCCCAGCTCAGACAGATCCGCTCAGACAGATCCCAGCTCAGAAGATCCCAGCTCAGACAGATCGGCTCAGCAGCTGACGACTCCCGCTCACAGATCCGTCAGACAGATCCCAGCTAGACAGATCCCCTTGGACAGATCCCAGCTCGGAAAGATCCGGCCTCGACAGTCATGTCGACAGATCCCGGCTCCAGAGTCCGGTCAGACAGATCCAGTCGGAAGATCCGGCTCGGACAGATCCGCTCGGACAGCAGTCGGAAGATCAGCTGGAAGATTCGGCGATCCAGCTGGAGTCCGGTCAGACAGTGGGTCGGCAGATCCGGCTTAGACGATCCGGTCGAAGATCAGCTCGACGTCCGGTCAGACAGATCCAGCTCGGCATATCCAGCAGGAGATCCGGTCAGACAGATCCAGCTCGGACAGATCAGTCGACAGATCCAACTCGACGTTTCCAGCTCGGACAGATCCCGGCTCAGACAGATCCCAGCTCGAGACACTGGGAGCACTGGGATGAACGGCCACATCCACCAACCTCATCCTCCCCACAAGCCCCGCACTGCCTCCAGTGCCACCCCCACATCTGTCCTCACAGGGCTCCAGGAACCCAGCTGAACCCTGGTCCTGCACCTGCAGAGCCCCTCACACCCCAGAGCCCACCCAAGGACCTCATGTGCCACCACCACATCACCATCACCACGCTGAGGCTCTGCACAGCCACGTGTGGCACTTGCTCGCCCAGCACTGCGGGCACTCGGGGCACCACGGACCCGTGTGTGTGCTCGGACAAGGCTTGCACGCAGCCCTCTCTAATAGGCAGCCAGGAGCATAATTTTTCCTCTAATTACATATTCAGCACTTCCGAGAAAATGAGATTTTGGTAATTCAATTGGACTGAGAAGCAGTGCTATAATAAAATGAAATTTGTAACAATCGCGCAGTTAAATTAGTTAAATGGAGAGGAAGGAGCTGTGGAAAATTGACCCCCCGATCTCCTAAAGACTAATCAGACATTTGAACTGGGTTGTGCTAACAAAACCCCTGAGGTGTGCGGCACAGAGTGAGGGGAAACTAGAGATACCATGAGGGAAGAGCTGGGAAACAGCCGGGACCTTGTGCTGCAGAGAGAACACCCCTGCTCCTGTCCTGGGGTGGGATGGGACGGCTTGGGCAGGGAATGTGACAGCTATGGGGCTGGAGCCACATCCTCTGTGGCACTGCCAGGGCCTGGCCACTCAGTGCTGGCAATGGCTGATGCCATGGAAGCCACTGTCCCCAGCGGCTCCTGGACACACGCTGCATCCTTGCTGAGTGCAGAGGGACGGTCCCCTTCTGCCCGTGGGGACTGTTGGGACACGGGGACACATTCCCAGAGTGGGGACAGCCCCCTCAGGACACCGGGACAGGGATGGCACACAGCACCGAGCTGGTGGGGACAGAGGCATCCCACGGACTGGGGGGGGTCCGCAGCAGGTACAACGTAATTAGCCTCAATATTTATCTTGTTGTTCATCTTTTCTATTTTTTCTTGCAAAAGAAAAGGAAAAAAACCCGAGTTTCTCATTTGCAAGTTAATTAGTCTAATTACCTCTAATTAAGGGCTCCCCACACAATGCAGATCACAAATAAGCTGCCACTGTCGCCTGCTCCAACTCTTCTCTCCCCAGTTTTGATTTTTCATAGGAGCCGTTTGAAGGCTGTGGCTGCTGCTGAGGCACCTGGGCTCAGGAGGGAGCTAAATATCCAAGGAAGGAGATGGATCTTGCCAGTGCTGGTGTGAGCGTAGCAGAAGGTGAGGGGCTCTGCAGTCCTGGCCGTGCCAGGCTGCTGACCCGTGAACATGCAGTGCCATTGAAGGGGCGGAGGCGGCAGGGCTGGGCGTGGGATGGAGCTGTGGGGAATGGCTGGCTGTGGGATGGGAGCTGTGGGATGGGGCTGGGAGCTGCTCCTGGGTTCACCCCTTCACTGCCCATGGGCACCCCTCGCAGGGCATTAACCTGAGCCACCTCCCTTGGTGTGTCCCCACTGCCTGGAGCATCCCGGCCAGTGAATGTTTGTGGGGTCCACCACAGTGCTGTGGCACTGCTGCCAGAGCCGGGTCAGTTCACAAATCCACACAAACCCTTCTGTACCAAGCAGTAACCACCCCTGGGTTCATCTGTGCCGGGTCCCCAAGTGGAGCAGCAAGGGAAAAAAAAAACAAAAAGGAAAGTGACAACTACCACGTACCGCCCACAACAAATCCGGCCAAAAACCATAAACAGACCCCAGCAGAAGGGAGTGGTTGGAGTCAGAATCTCACAAAACCTGAAGGAAGAAAGACTAAACTATAAGAGAAGATTTTCATTCTTTTCCTCTTTTTATAGTAGTCTTTCTTCCATTCAGGGTTTTGTGAGATTTCTGAGCTCCAACACTCCCTTCTGCCTGGGGTCTGTTAAAATAGGCTTTATTTCTGGCCAGACTTGTGTTTTGCAGCAGAGTACAAGGGTGGTGAGAGTAAGCTTTTCAGTTGGTTCTGATGGTAGGTTTTGTATTTTTCCAGCACATTGTAACTTTTAACTGTTGACTTCCGCCACTGTCTTAAGACATAATACAATGTACATTATAAAGCTAAATTGTCATAAATAAATAGATAAGAGAATAAGTAAAATTTTGGCTATATCAATGATAGTATCTTCGAGGAAGCAAAAGCAATTCAAGGATTATTAAATCACTTAATCACAGAACCTTTTAACGTTTGGTTGGTTTAATTGGTTCTTGCTTTCTGCAAGCTGGTGAGAGCAAGCTCAAAACACACTTAACTGAAATTTTTTGTTTTCAAGATTGATTGCCAAAACAAAGGGGAGGCCCCTTCTTTTTAAGTAAAAAGTCCCCCAACTAAAAGAGTAAGAAAAAAAGTCAAAAAGTGGCAAGTCGGCTTGGCTACCTGCCAGGAAAAGGCACGGGATCATTACTCAAGTCTCACTATGAACGGATCTTATATCCCTATGAGCTCTTCCAGTCTGGGGTCAGCCTCATGGTGAGACGCTTGTCTTTCACGTTATCAAGAGGGGACCCAAAAGGCACACAGAGTGCTGTGGTTATTCCATGTGAAACTGGGACATAGGGTCAGTGCTTTCAGAAGCTTCAGCTGTGCCAACAAAGCTAGAACCGCCCTCGTACTTATCTGTGACAGAATAGTGCTAGAAGTTGTAACGTGACCTTGTGTGTTATTTTCTGTATTCTTTATGAAGGAATTTCTTTATAGGGCTGAAGCCAACTGTGTTGGGAAGGGAAAAAAGGCAAAAGATGTTGTGATTAATTGGAAATGTGTATTTTTGTCTTGAGGAGCTAGTAGTTTGGATTCAGTTTTCTTATTTGAAGGGTGCATTAATTAGTTGCCTCTTACCCAAATGGTGTGTGTAATGCTGTGTGATTTCATTCATCCTGTTTATTAGCAAACAGAATGATTCACAGGCTGTGGAATGATTAGCATTGCCTGACCAATACAGTGTCCTGTGCTCTCCCTCTAGAATAAAAACAGTACAAAAGAAAAAAAAAGGGAGAGAAAAGGAAAAAAAAACAAAAAAAAAAAAAAAAAAAAATAACAAAACCATCCCTGACCATGCCTGGAGTCACTGGGGTGGAGCTGACAGTTCCACAGTGGGATCCCACATCTGTCCCCCATCCCTGGCCATGCCTGGAGTCACTGGGGTGGAGCTGAGCAGCCACCACAGTGGGATCCCACATCTGTCCCCATCCTGGCCAGCCTGAAGTCAGGGGTGGAGCGAGCACTCCCCACTAGTGGGATCCACATCTGTCCCCCTCCATCCTGGCGCATCCGTGCATCTCCCACTGCACCAGAGCAGCCACAGCCTTCAAACGGCTCCTATGAAAAATCAAAACTGGGGAGAGAAGAGTTGGAGCAGGCGACAGTGGCAGCTTATTTGTGATCTGCATTGTGTGGGGAGCCCTTAATTAGAGGTAATTAGACTAATTAACTTGCAAATGAGAACTCGGTTTTTTCCTTTTCTTTTCAAGAAAAAATAGAAAAGATGAACAACAAGATAAATATGAGGCTAATTACGTTGTACCTGCTGCGGACCCCCCCAGTCCGTGGGATGCCTCTGTCCCCACCAGCTCGGTGCTGTGTGCCATCCCTGTCCCGGTGTCCTGAGGGGGCTGTCCCCACTCTGGGAATGTGTCCCCGTGTCCCAACAGTCCCCACGGGCAGAAGGGGACCGTCCCTCTGCACTCAGCAAGGATGCAGCGTGTGTCCAGGAGCCGCTGGGGACAGTGGCTTCCATGGCATCAGCCATTGCCAGCACTGAGTGGCCAGGCCCTGGCAGTGCCACAGAGGAGTGGCTCCAGCCCCATAGCTGTCACATTCCCTGCCCAAGCCGTCCCATCCCACCCCAGGACAGGAGCAGGGGTGTTCTCTCTGCAGCACAAGGTCCCGGCTGTTTCCCAGCTCTTCCCTCATGGTATCTCTAGTTTCCCCTCACTCTGTGCCGCACACCTCAGGGGTTTTGTTAGCACAACCCAGTTCAAATGTCTGATTAGTCTTTAGGAGATCGGGGGGTCAATTTTCCACAGCTCCTTCCTCTCCATTTAACTAATTTAACTGCGCGATTGTTACAAATTTCATTTTATTATAGCACTGCTTCTCAGTCCAATTGAATTACCAAAATCTCATTTTCTCGGAAGTGCTGAATATGTAATTAGAGGAAAAATTATGCTCCTGGCTGCCTATTAGAGAGGGCTGCGTGCAAGCCTTGTCCGAGCACACACACGGGTCCGTGGTGCCCCGAGTGCCCGCAGTGCTGGGCGAGCAAGTGCCACACGTGGCTGTGCAGAGCCTCAGCGTGGTGATGGTGATGTGGTGGTGGCACATGAGGTCCTTGGGTGGGCTCTGGGGTGTGAGGGGCTCTGCAGGTGCAGGACCAGGGTTCAGCTGGGTTCCTGGAGCCCTGTGAGGACAGATGTGGGGGTGGCACTGGAGGCAGTGCGGGGCTTGTGGGGAGGATGAGGTTGGTGGATGTGGCCGTTCATCCCAGTGCTCCCAGTGTCTCGAGCTGGGATCTGTCTGAGCTGCGAGATCTGTCTGCAGCTGGGATCTGCTGGGATCTGTCGCTGGGTCTGTCGAGCGGATCTGTCGAGATGCTGTGCATGCTGTCTGCAGACGCAGGATGCATGTTGACGCTGATCTGGGATCTGTCAGGACTGTCGAGCTGGGATCTGTCCGAGTGGATCTGTCTGAGCCGGGATCTGTCTGAGCTGGGATCTGTCCGAGCTGGGATCTGTCCGAGCTGGGATCTGTCTGAGCCGGGATCTGTCTGAGCTGGGATCTGTCCGAGCTGGGATCTGTCCGAGTGGGATCTGTCTGAGCGGGATCTGTCTGAGGGGATCTGTCGAGCTGGGATCTGTCCGAGGGGATCTGTCTGAGCCGGGATCTGTCGAGTCGGATCTGTCTACGACGCTGAGCTGGATCTGTCCAAGCTGGATCTGTCTGAGCTGGGATCTGCTGAGCGGGATGTCTGAGTCGTGAGGATCTGTCCTGGAGCAGATCTGTGATCGGTGTCGAGCCGGATCTGCAGCGGTCTGTCGAGCCGGCGTCATCTGTACTGAGCGTCGGAGTCTGACTGCGAGCGCGGGATCGATCTGACGTCTTCGAGCGGATCTGTCTGAGCGATCTGTCCAGCGGATCTGTCGAGCTGGGATCTGTCTGAGCGGATCTGTCGAGCGGATCTGTCTGAGCTGGGATCTGTCAGCTGGATCGAGGTCTGATGCTGTCGAGCTGGATCGTCGAGTCTGTCCGAGCTGGGATCTGTCGAGCCGGGATCTGTCTGAGCTAGGATCCTGAGCTGGGTATTCTGAGCGGATCTGTCTGAGCTGGGATCTGTCTGAGCTGGGATCTGTCTGAGCTGGGATCTGTCCGAGCCGGGATCTGTCCGAGCTGGGATCTGTCCGAGCTGGGATCTGTCCGAGCTGGGATCTCTCAGAGCCGGGATCTGTCTGAGCTGGATCTGTCCGAGCGGGATCTGTCTGAGCCGGGATCTCTCAGAGCCGGGATCTGTCCGAGCTGGGATCTGTCCGAGCTTGGGATCTGTCCGAGCCTGGGATCTGTCCGAGCCTTGGGATCTGTCTGAGCCGGGATCTGTCCGAGCTGTCGGGGGTGCCCAGGAGTCCCCCCAAACACCCGCGTCTCGCCTCGGTTACACAACATTATCATTTCATAATACCCTGAAATATACATGAAGTTGGCTGAATGCAGATGAAATTGCACCATTTACTTCATGAATATTTCATGCAGCCTCAACTCCAAAGTTTCCAGCTGGCAGAGGCAGGAGCTGGGGCCGGCCCGTGGCCCGTGTGCCCCGTGACGGAGGTGACGGAGGTGACAGAGGTGACGCTGTGCAGGTGTGTCACAGGCCAGCCTCTCATCGCCACTCTGGGGTGTCACATGGCCACCACGCTCCACCCGTGCTCCCCAGGGCCCGGGGACAGCCGTGTCCCTTGCTCTGTTAGCTGGGGCTCAGGGGGGCTGAGGGCAGGAGCAGGGAGGGGGGATGGAAAGTGCCAGGACACTGTGTGGCAGCCCAGAAAAAAAGGTGTTTCCCACGCCAACAGGCTGCCCTGCTTCCTCCCACTGCTCCTCCTCTTCCTCCTCCCCCCCGCAGTCCTGC
>CM019230.1:561265-572975 GCA_009741485.1 Malurus cyaneus samueli
CAATTGGTGTCATATTTAGCACTTAAATCCAAAGTGGCTTTATTTTGCGTTATTAAGTGTGAAATAATGAGTGAGGGTTCGAGAGCAGCTTTCAATGCTGCTTTGTTATAAAACAGTACATTCGACAGTGCTCTCGCAGTTAATTTGGCCCCGCGAAGATCGCCGCTTCCATGAAACATGAGAAATACATTTTTTTATCATTTGGATAATAGCCTCTTGCAACCCCATCTTTTGTAGCATTGCTCTATGGAAAATAATCGCTCTTGCATTTACAGTATCTTCCCACAATCCTAAAAGGCGTACCCCGCATTGCAAGTAAGCAGGTAATTAGTAGCGCAGTCTACCATGCAGACCGACAGGTTCATGTGGAAAATCGTTCAAGAGGTTGTGCTATAGTGATTACTGCCGCAAGATTAACAAAACAGTCGAGTTCGGACCCGTGAAGTACGCAATAGTAAGCTGCCCTGCTTGTCTTTTGTTTTGGTTGAAGATGCTCCTGCGCATTTGATTACTTATTTTTGTTGTTTTTGTTCTCTTTCACTTTTTTTTTTCAAAGAGACCCAGGCTAATCTAAACCGAACGGCTCTGAGTGTTAGCCTCAAATCCTACACCAGTGAGCAGCCACCAAGAATAAATTATATTCAGGAATCAGAGAGGCAATCAATATTATCTCAGCCAAGCGTCTTACCTGAGCATCTTGCATCAGGAGTAGCGACCAAAACTTAAATTAACGGCCCGACTTCTACAGAAAGGAAAGAGTGATCGAGAAACCTCTGCAAACTGTTGCCTCTGGAGAACCACATGGGGCATTAAATTTTTCTACATTCTATTTAATCTCATAAAAGGGCTGCTGCCTAGATTTAGCTCCAATTTCAGGTTGGTCTGTGATCCTTACTCCATCCAGTTCCTCCTTGTGCAAATTGTAATGCCAGCAGACTTGGGAACACCATGAAGAAATGTTGGCTTTTTTGTGCTTTTTTTTACTGGTGAGCCGAGAAACGAGTATGAGCTGGGAGAAATGCACAATAGTTAACCAGCCTAGTTATCTTGGGGAATGGGTTTGCTATCGCTCACGTATTACCCGTGCGTGGTTGCAGCAGCGGGTCCCTGAGATTTAACGGATCATTCAATCTACTCTCATATAGGTTTGCTTTTACAAAGATCGCTACTCTCTCATTAAGCTACAATATTGGCAATACATAGAAATGAACTATCCGCTAGTGTCGCATCTTTTCACTAGTTTGTTCGACTTCTTTTTTACTGTGGAGTCCCTTTCTTCTTTGTTTTGAGAAGAACATGTACACATGTACACTCCATCTGTGTACACATTGACGGGCATTCATTATTTAAGAACACAAAGGAACTAGGTGTCATGTTTTGCCAGAAACTATTATGATGGTGCACATTGTGATGAGCCCAAAAGACTAATAAATAAGGCAGGACAAAATCTAAAAATGCAATGTTGTTAAGATATGCACCTGCGAAAAGAGCATGCTTGTTTCTTGCTCTATTAACTATGGGAGTAATAGGGTACGTGCCTGGTTGGAGTCTCGTGTGAATAGAATCTAAAAGAATGACCCATGATTATAGAAAACACTGTACCGCAAATATAAACCAGGACAGACTATGAACAAATCGAAGATCAAGTGATAATAATACAACACAATCCCAACCACCTTTTCCTGCTTCTGTTTATTTTTTTTACCTTTTTTTGAACACCTTTATTTTGAAAACACTGACATTAATTTTAGCTGTGCAAAGCTGCTTTTCCCACAATAGCTGTGATTTTGGCCCACACTGCCTGGCAATGCTCTTTTTATAGGTATATTCCTATTTTTGTGCTATAGTGATGGGTGAATGAGTAGATTAAATTAGATTTAGTATCTGTCATTCTTTAAAGCATCACATGCCGTCGGGGGGGTTGTTAACAAAGAAAGGCTAATTAAGAGAGCGGGTGCAGGCCACCCCCTCCAGCTCCACCACCCCCAGCCCTGGGGCTGCCCCCACTCAGGGACCAGCATCCAAATAGGAAAATGCTTTGGAATGTTTCCTGTGCGACAGGCTGGGTTGACTGGGGGCTCCTGCCTGGGCCCCTGAACACCCTCTGAAGAGAATTCCGCGGGGTCACTTGGCTGCTCTCCCCACAGGATGGGGGCTCCTGTGTCTGTACAATAATGGACTTCCAATGGAGGATGCTGAGGCGGGGGCACCAAGGGGCACCAAGGGGCACTGCACGGGCGGTGCAGGCATGTAGGCCGTACCATGAATTGGTTGAGTATCGCAAACAAAAGCGCCTTTAGTCACTTCAGTGCAGCTGGCAGATGTGGGGCTGGGTGCTGGGAGGGAGTGGAGCTGTGCTGCTCGAGGTGCTGCTTTAGCAAAAAAAAAAAAACAAAGCAGAAAAGGTGTTTTTGGGGCTTTAAGGCCTGTCCTCACAGCATGGGCAGAGTCAGGAGCCGCCCTGCCAGGTCCTGCATCCGTGCGACGCACGAGCAGGGGGACAAACCTGGTTTGAAACGAACCCGCTGCTGCAACACGCGACAACACTGCTCGGAATAGACCTGCTCCCTAAAAATATAACATGCTAAACTTGGCAGCAGCCCTTTTGGAAAGGAATTTTCCAAGCAGGATTTGCAGAGGCTGTTTCCCGGCGGGCCAGGCACGGCTCAGCCAAATCTCCTGTGCCATGGTGGGCACCGGGGATGTTCCTGGCAAGGAGCATCTCAGGGGCAGCACTGCAGTGGGGTTCAGCACACTGAACATCAGCCTGGGCTGGCTCAGAACTGCACGTGGCTGGGGCTGCACTGGGGTAGAGCACAGATCTGAGCCTCAGAGCCTGCCTCTGCTTTGGGTCGGTAACAGCATTGGTCCTGCAGCCATCTCCTGCTCATAACACCACAGATATGTTTCAAGCAGTGAGTGATTCTTCCGTTAACGAAACGAAGCCACCCAAGTGTCCCTCCACAGCCAGACCAGCTCTGAGCAAGATCCAAATGTCCCTGCCAAGCCCCACGGAAGGACGCAGCGTTCCCACTGGGCCAGGCTGCTCGGCTGCAGACATGCACCCACCCTCCTGTGGCCCCTGCCCTCCAGAAATCCTGCTCTTGAAGGAGGAGTGCCAGAGGGACACAGTGTGGCTGCACCACAGATCACCATGGACATCATCTGCAGCCAGGCCAGGGCAGCCACATGTGGGGAGCAGAACAGATTGAGCTGAGAGGCACCCACAGCACCTGGAAGAGCCACTGGCACTGCCGAGTCCTCCCTGCTGCTGCGAGAACTGAACTTTTCCTGAGAGCTTCATTACTCGGTCATTCCTGAAAATCCCATCGAAGCTGAAAATGCTGGGGCTGGGAGCTACAAAACATCAGCAGCATCCCGGGGAACCAATGCAGCCCACACCACAGGCTCCTGTCAGGGAGAGCACTGTCTGAAGAGGATGAGGGCAGTTACTGTGTGCAGAGCCTGGTGTGCCCCGTTCCTGACTGACTGACCAGTCCCACAGAATCACTCTGGGACACCATCATGGTGTGTGTCCACCCCAGAACCCGTACACAGACAGGGCCCTGTAACCCAGGGGCTCAAAACCAGGCCCCCCCAGACTCCATGGCACAACCAACTCAGGGAGAGTCAGCTGAACCCTCTCGGGTGTCCCCAATACCCAGGGTGAGCTATGCCAGCTGGACACACATTGAAAATCCAGAGCAAATGAAGAGCTAAAGCAGTGCCAGACATGCCTGCTGAGGGGCCCAGCAGCACCACATGCCCCGTGCCCCTGCCCAGGTGACGGCCACCAGTGACACCCCTGTCCCTGATGCCACATTGTGACATGCACCAGGAACACCCGACTGCGAGCGCTGGGTGCAGAACCTCAGCAGGGAATAAACCCAGGAAGAGGACGGAGATTTTCACCTCCATCGTGCTCATCAGCCGGGTGAAAATCCAACTCCAAATCCTGTAATCAAACCCTCCTCCTGGCTTGCAAGTCCAGAGCTGCTGCCAAAGAGCAGGAGGCTTCTGGGAGAGCAGGGAGGAAGAGATGCAGAACACAACGGTCAAGTCAAGCCAGGCAGGATGATGGAGGAACTGGGAGTTGCCAGGTGCAGGGCTGCACATCCAGGAAAGTTACTACTTCCCAGGGACCCCCAGCTCCACTTTGCCCAGCCCTGCAGGTACTGACAGCACCAGTCTGCCCACCGTGCTGTCACCTCTGCTGCTGCCAGACCCAGGCCAATCCATGCCAAAGTGCTCTGCAGGGCAAGAGAGCAGCACAGCTGAGCCCCTGGTGAGGCCAGGGACGAGGGGATCCCAGCTGGAGGGGGACAACTGCCACGCTGCCAGAGAGGATCCGGGCCCTGCACTGGCTGCCAGTCCAAAGCACCCACGTGCTCCCTTCATCGGGACAGAAACCATTCCCGGACAGGTGGGGGCTCAGGGACAGGTTTTGCTCAGTGTCAGATGTGCAGCAGCCACAGGGACCTCGGTGCAGCCTTGGGAAGCCAAGACTGAAAGCAGCACAGGCCTGGCCGTCCCTGGGCTCTGCCCGCAGGAGGGTGCAATAAATCACACACCCGCCTCGGCAGCCCCTGCCGCAGCCCCGCGCCCACGCTCCTGTCACCAGCACAGCATCCCAGCCCCACTGCCAGAGTGAGAGGGTGACCTGGGCATCGCCATCCCCACACCACTGCCAGTGTGAGAGGGTGACCCTGGGCATCGCCATCGCCACACCACTGCCAGTGCCAGAGGGTGACCCTGGGCATCGCCATCCCCACATCACTGCCAGTGTGAGAGGGTGACCCTGGGCATGCCATCCCCACACACTGCCAGTGTGAGAGGGTGACCCTGGGCATGCCATCCCCACACACTGCCAGTGCCAGAGGGTGACCCTGGGCATCGCCATCCCACACCACTGCCAGTGTGAGAGGTGACCCTGGGCATCGCCATCCCCACACACTGCCAGTGTGAGAGGGTGACCCTGGGCATTGCCATCCCCACACACTGCCAGTGTGAGAGGGTGACCCTGGGCATGCCATCCCCACACACTGCCAGTGTGAGAGGGTGACCCTGGGCATCGCCATCCCCACATCACTGCCAGTGGAGAGGTGACCCTGGCATTGCCATCCCCACACCACTGCCAGATGTGAGAGGGTGACCCTGGGCATTGCCATCCCCACACCACTGCCAGTGTGAGAGGGTGACCCTGGGCATCGCCATCGCCACACCACTGCCAGTGCCAGAGGGTGACCCTGGGCATCGCCATCCCCACACCACTGCCAGTGCCAGAGGGTGACCCTGGGCATCGCCATCCCCACATCACTGCCAGTGTGAGAGGGTGACCCTGGGCATTGCCATCCCCACACCACTGCCAGTGCCAGACCCTGGGCATCGCCATGGCCACACCACTGGCCACACTCTGGCCACGACCCCGCTCGGACAGTGGCCACAGACATCCCAAGGGACCGAACAGTCCCCAGCCCTTCACGCCTCATGTGGGGGAGGATTGGCACCTGTGTGCCTGTCCTCGCCGCTGGGTGAACTGTGCTGGCCACGCCAAGTGCAGGGAGGATGCCATGAATTTTTAAACTCCTGAAAGCATAAATGGAGTGGTTTGCCTGGCTGGGAGACAGGATTTCCGACGCAGCAGAGGCATTTGAAGAAGATGCTGCCTCTCCCAAGCTGCGCTTCCCCTGGGATGATGGGCCCGGAAGCCTGGCACTTAGGGTCCAGCGCAGGAATCAGGGCAGCCCTATGGGACAGCAAAACCTCAGCCAGGGTGAAGGACCAAACTGACAGCCTCAGCACCCTCTGTCCGGGCTGCCCAAGGCACCCACCTGACACCACGTCCTCCCCATCCCTCTGCAGCACCTTCCTGTGCCAGTGGGACAAACCCCTGCACGCCCAACCACGCGGCCTGGCTGTGGACACGCAGCGTGAGCACACGCACATACGTGCACATACGTGTGCATGACAGGCTCATCACCTTCCCTTCTCTCTGGAGGCTGCCCAGGCCACGCAGGAGCCTCGTTCCTTTATCCGAGCATCCATCATCGCCAAGCGGCAGCAGCGCTGAGGCGGGGAAGTGCTGGAGCCGCGCCGGTGGCTCTGCCTGCCGCACTGCCCGCGCCTCTGCCCTGGCCGTGCTCCTGCCACCCCGGCGGGGAAACCGAGACACCCCCAAAAGCTGCAGCCCAGGACCCAATCCGCCACTGCAGCACAACTCCCGGGGCCGCGGGGCTGGAGCGGGAGGCTGGGAGGAAGCTGTCAGGCTCTTACCCTCTGCCGAGAGGGAACCAGCCAGAAACACGTGTGAACCGGAAAGCAAAAAAATCCCCCGGAGAGGGTGTCTTACCTGTTGGAGGTAGAGGAAGGCTGGAGGACAGGGGAGAGAGTGAGGAAGCATGCCTGAGTTGGAGACAAGGAGGCAGCCCGAGTTAGCCATGGAGCACAGCATGTGTCGACAGGTAGCCGTGGAGCTGTTCGCGGGTCCGTCCTCTTCCGCACACCGCTATCCACCGCTATCCTCGTCTTCCCGGCTGGCCCCTCGGGCTCTCCCCTCCTCGCCGTCCCTCCCGACCCCTCGGCGCTAGTTAGGAGCGTTCATCTGCGGCAGGCCGGCCGCGCCGCCGCCGGAGCAGCGCTCGGCTCTTCACTTCGGGGCCATTAGACACTGGCACAGAGCGCACGGTCTGCAAAGGGTGTGCGTGAGCCAGAGCGGAGCGGGAGAGAAAGGAAGGGGAGGAGGAAGGAGAGAGGGCTCGGGAGCGAAATAAAAGGGGTGGGAGTTGGAGGAGGAGGGGGAGTCCCCTGTGCATTCAGACATCAAACAGAGCTCTGTATAAAATGAAGAGAATCCGTAATGACATGAGAACAGCTGATCCCGCACTTAACCCCTCCACCGCCGCCGCTTGCAGATGGCTTCCCCGCCGCCCTCGCCACCCCGGCCACACGCTGGGGAAGCAGCCGGGCAGGATAGGGCCGAGAAGGCAGAGCCGTCTCCCTCTGCGGTGCCGGCTCCCGGGGGAAGGAGGGTCTTACCGGCAGTCGGGGCGGTGCAGCGCGGGTGCCGCGGGCAGCGGTGCGGAGCCGGCGGCAGTGCCGCCCGGGACTCCCCATGCACACACCGCCGGACACGTGCAGCGCTGCCGGGGCCCGAGAGCCATGCAGCAGCCCCAGCTCCGCCTCCCCGGAGCCGCCGGCCCGCTCCGCTCCCGCCTGCAGCCGCGGACGGCAGGGCCCGCAGCGTTATTCCGTGCCCGGGGCACCGCTGCCCCGCTGTGGGATCCCTGTGAGCCCCCACCCGCCTGCACAAACACGGGGACCCCTGCACCTCGCGGCGACACGACAGGCCCTGCCCCTGGCACCGGCTCCGCTGTGCTCCCCAGAGTGACGGGCACCCGCTGCCACAAGAACCGCCCGCCGGCGGGCAGGGCTCACCCTGGGCACAGCTCCGGAGGTGTTCTGGTGTTTCCCAGGGCCCTGCGGTGCTGCCCGCAGCCCTGACGCACCCACAGCACACTCCCCGCTGCCACAGCTGCCATGGCAATAGCCGGCATGCCGGTGCCCGTCAGGGATGGCCAGCCTGGGCACACGGCTGTCCCCGCTCGGTCCCTGTCCCATCTCCGGCCATCAGCGCCCCACAGCAGCCCTGGCACTGCCGCGGGGTCCCTGCCCTGCCCCAGCCCCGGCTCATGGCAGCACCCAGGCTGCCAGGATGGCGCTGTGCTGCCCATGTGGGAAACGAAACCTGGGCACGGCTCAGTTTCCGTCTTGGCCAAATGTGATGCACAAAGGCAGCGCTGTGCCAGCAGCTGCTGATGCTCCGTCTCTGCCGGAGCCTCCAGCACACGACCAGCCGTTCGGAGCTGGGATTTTCCACAGTATCCCCAGGCAGAGTGACATGCTGCAGTGTCCTGGTACACTCGCAGCAGTTCCTGCTCTGCTGCAGACACTCCGGAGCAGCAGCGTGTGGCACGGCCGGCCACGGGGCCACAGGAAAAACCTGCTGCAAAGAGCTCTGGAAGAGCCATCCTGAGAAGGCAGTGTCTGGGACCAAGGGGGTGCCAGACCCTCCGAGGGGGTCCTGAGAATGGGGCGCCACTCCAAAGGGACCGCAAGGTGCCAGACTGGGGAGGGGATGCCAGGCTGGGGGAGGCTTTGTCAGCACCATCACCTTGTCAAAGGGTCCAGCAGTGACATTTGCTGCCAACAGCATTCCCGGGCACCGCTCCTGTGGGTGTCCCACCACGGCCGCTCCCCTCCAGCTCCAAGGACCACAGAAGCTGCAGTGGCCCCAATGGGCACCCCGCGGTGCTCAGACCCCACTCCTGCTTGTCTCCAGTTCCCCTCCCAGGGACCCCCTGCCCCCAGTGCTCTCCTGTGCACTCCAGCACCTGCAGAGGGATGTGGGACAGCTCTGTAAGGGACAAATGCATCCTCCCACAGCCCCTCGGGGAGAGGGGCTCCACCACATAGACCCTTGATGCAGAGCGAGGGACATCTGAGCAAGCCAACAGGCAGCTCCAAAGGCTGCTCTGGCTCCTCCACAGCTCCTGGAGGCGATGAGAGCAGAGCACTGGCACACTGGCCTTGCGGTGCCCAACGAAGCACATCATGTGAGGCAGGAACCAGCTCCAGGATGAGGTAATCTGCCCGTCCTCCCCCGTGCTGGAGCCTGGCTCCGGCCAGGGTGACTCAAAGGCATTCCTGGCCAGTGGCAGCACCACAAGCACTGGCACTGCCCTGAGCCAGCAGCGAAATGGGCACAGCTCTGGGAGCTGAGGAGCGTTGGAGTCTCCTCTCTCTCTCCCCTGCCATCCCCAAGGCGTGCCTGGCTGCAGAGATGCTGCTCTGCAGAGGGGAGCCCGAGGGACGCTGGCCTGGCAGGGTGACACCAACCCCGCACTGAGCCCCGCTGGGGAGCACCTCGCTGTCCTCCTCACCCTGCTGCTTGCAGTGACACCGTGCCACAGTGGTGGCACCAGGGCTGTGCCCAGCCCCGCAGAGCTGCAGCCCCAGAGGAGCACCTCCGAAACTGAAGCCTCCTGGAATGAAAGTTTATTTATCTGTTTAATTAAGATGCGTTCACCAGGCGCACAGGCCCTGTTCCATCTGTCTCACTTACAGCCGCGTCCCAGTAAAATTAAACCTAATAAATATCAGCAGAGGGAAAGCAAAGGGCACGTGTGAGATATACGATCAAAGGCAGAAGTTGCACAGGGCTGCAGTTCTCAGCACATCTCTCTCTGCCCTTCGGGGCTGGGCTGGCACTGCGCTCCCCCGCGCAGGATGGGGCTGCCTTTCCTTCAAATCAGCACAATTCCCAGCTTTTTATTTATTTTAAATGAACCCTTGAGGGCTCCTTGGTTTTGTTTTCTGGAAGAGGGAGTATGACATGGCACTGATCAGGAGTGGTTTTGGCCACTGTTCCGGTGCTGGAGTCAAGGGACAGAGCCTGCACTGGGAGCACTGGTGGGCACAGACCCCCAAACCACCCAGGAAATGCCAGGGTCAGTGCAGCACATGTGGCTGCTCCAGGCACCCCAAATGTACCCACCACGCAGTCGAGAGCTGTTGGGAGGTGCCCAAGGCAGCCAGTGCAGTGCTGTCAGCTCCTGAGGAAATGCCAGAAAAGCTCAGCTCTCTTCCAAGGCACACTCCACCATTTGGGAACTTTATCCACCAGGAAGGTGGCCCAGAGCTCTGAAAAGAGAGCCCTGTCCCCTTGGTGTCACACAGGCATGGCTGTGGCACATCCAGGGGTCCTGCAATGGCTGCACCGAGCTCTGAGTGTGTGTCAGAGCTGCCACCTGCCCGGGGCTGTGCCAGCTCCATGCCCAGACTCTGAACCACAGGATGCAACGGGAAATCCAGCACTGGCACTGCAATCCTTACAGGACCCACAGGATTAAACAGGAAATCCAGCACTGGCACTGTGATCCTTACTGGGACCCACAGGATTAAACAGAAAATCCAGCACTGGCACTGTGATCCTTACTCTGACCCACAGGATGCAACGGGGAATCCAGCACTGGCACTGCAATCCTTACAGGACCCACAGGATTAAACCGGAAATCCAGCACTGGCACTGTGATCCTTACTCTGACCCACAGGATGCAACGGGGAATCCAGCACTGGCACTGCAATCCTTACAGGACCCACAGGATGCAACGGGGAATCCAGCACTGGCACTGTGATCCTTACAGGACCCACAGGATGCAATGGGAATCCAGCACTGGCACTGTGATCCTTACAGGACCCACAGGATGCAATGGGAACCCAACACTGGCACTGTGATCCTTACTGGGACCCACAGAATGCAATGGGAAATCCAGCACTGGCACAGTGATCCTTACTGGACCCACAGGATTGAACGGGAAATCCAGCACTGGCACTGTGATCCTTACAAGACCCACAGGATTAAACACGGAATCCAGCACTGGCACTGTGATCCTTACAGGACTCCCCATTCTCTCCCAGCACAGAGGGATGACAGTGCCCATGGGGCTGCTGTGGGGCACAGTGCACAGCCATGGGGGGCTGGGGTCCTGTTTAACGGGATGCTGACACCGGGGAGAGCTGCCAAGGAGAGCTGCACATCAGGCAAGACACAACCTCTGCCACGAGGGCCAGCGGGGTACCTGACCAGTGAGGTCACTGCTCCAACCTCCCTGGGGCCCACCAGCACCCAGGGACAGCAGTACCAACCTAATCCTCTCCTCCCATCCACTCCAAAATGCCCCCAAGCTGTGGCATTCATTAATTAAAAGCTCATTAGTAGTTATTCATGGACATCAAGCAATTAGATGAAGGCATTGACAGATCTGAGCTGCTGTGTGGCAAGGAAGGTCCCATGTCCCCAGTGCCTTGGCCACAGGGATGGAACTGAAAAGCCTCCTTGGTATCTGTTAAACCTTCTCTCCACCTTTCCTTTCTCCTCTCTCCAGTGGCTCTGGGGTCACTGGAGACACTGCCTGCTCTGAATTCCCACAGATGGAGCACCCAGGTGTGACCTTACCAGGCGAGCAGGGCACTGTGACCAAACCACAGCCAGTGGGGACAGCAGCAGGAATGCAGGGAAAGCTCATGGAAGTTTAATGGGATCCGGGATAAAAAAATCATCAGCAATCCAGGATAAAAAAAACATCTCACTGAGACGTTCCTGACCCACTGCAGGGGGGACATGATGGGTCCTGGGGATCTGTCAGCCTCTGGCCAGAGCTGCCAGCAGGAGCAGTTGAGATCTCACAGAGGACACAGCAAAGAGCTCGCTGCAGGGTGGGCCATGGGGCTGAGCCAGGGGGTCCTGGACACGAGCCCCAGGCACTCCTGGCACACAGTGCCGCTCCTCAGGCACTAAATCTCTGTCCTGCAGGGGCAAGGAGCAAGGGGACATGAGCACTGAACCAGCTGTGCTAGCGAGGGAATAAATAAGGATGAGGAAAGCAGAGGAGCAAGGTGGGCAGCAGATCGGTCTCCAGGGCCCAGCCTGCTCTGACATCTCCAGCCCCATAATCATATTCAGCACAGCACTGGGCTGGAGGCAGCTCTCCTCCAGCACGGCGATAAACGAGAGCAACACACTCAATAATTCAGCACCAGGAGAGGGTGATAAAGCAGCAGAGGCAGCACTGCAGGAGCTGGGGTGGGGGGCTCCCCGCTCCCAAACCCTTTCCTCTCTCTCTGAGCCCTGCAAACACAGCCCCAGATGCAA
>CM019230.1:573000-611173 GCA_009741485.1 Malurus cyaneus samueli
CAGGGACACCACATCCCCACAGGTCCATCCCACTGAGTCAGCACAACCCGTGCTCCCTTGCAAAAGCCAGTGAAAGCAGAGGAGAAAAGAAACCCAAGAGCTGGAGAGGGTGAATCTGGTGCATCCATTGCTCTGGGCCCTGGCATGGGCTGGGGGTGCCAGTGGAGCCAGGGGGTGATGGGGGCCAAAGCAGAGGTGCTGTGCTCCAGGAGCTTCCAACATGCAAAAGAAGGAAGAGGTGTCTGGCAGGGGAGCACTGCCATCCTTGGTACCTCGAGAATTGTGATTCGAAGGGTGCTGAGATCCTGTGGGAAATGTGGAAGGGGCAGAAAGGCTGGGTGAGAGCAGGGCACAAGCCGGGCTGGGTGAGAGCAGGGCACAAGCCAGGCTGGGTGAGAGCAGGGCACGAGCCAGGCTGTGTGAGAGCAGGGCACAAGCCAGGCTGGGTGGAGCAGGGCAAGCCAGGCTGGGTGAGAGCAGGGCACAAACCAGGCGGGTGAGAGCAGGCACAACCAGGCTGGGTGAGAGCAGGGCACAAGCCAGGCTGGGTGAGAGCAGGCAAGCCGGCTGGTGAGAGCAGGCATAACCAGGCTGGGTGAGAGCAGGGCACAACCAGGCTGGGTGAGAGCAGGGCACACCAGGCTGGTGAGAGCAGGGCACACCGGCTGGGTGAGAGCAGGGCACAACCAGGCTGGGTGAGAGCAGGGCAAGCCAGGCTGGGTGAGAGCAGGGAACAAGCCAGGCTGGGTGAGAGCAGGGCACAGGCTGGGTGAGAGCAGGGCAAGCCAGGCTGGGTGAGAGCAGGGGCTGTCCCCAGCTCTGTCCCTCGTGTTTTCAGTGATGTCTCGGTGGTTTGTGTCCTGTGCTGAGGTGAGGGCTTTGCTCCCTGTAAGTGTGTGGCTGTTGTGGGCTCACGGCTCAGTGCTGGGGGGCTGTGGGTGCTGGGCTGTGCCCACTGGCTGTGTCTGCACAGATGTGTCAGGGCACAGGGAGGGCACCGGGCACAGGGAGGGCACCGGGTGCGTGTCCTGCGGCTCAGCTGCCCCTGCCCGCTCTGAGCAGAGCTTTGGGACGTGGCACAGGGACACCGGGTGTGGGGGCTGCAGGGGGACAGAGTGGAATGGTGCTGGGAGGAGAGCTGGGGATGTGCTCCTGCTGCTGCCCTGCCCTGGCTCCAGGACGGTTCTGCCCTGTGAGCCCTCAGGTTTGGTCTGCTGGTGATGGAGGGGTTTCATTCTGCTGCACTGGGCCCCTCTGTCTGTCCCACACAGCAGGAGTGGGGGGTCTGGCAGGCTGGGGGGAACCCCACAATTAATATAATACTGTTTTTCATTTTACAGTTTTCTCAGTTCTACTTTGAATTTCGATTAGTTTTGTACCACTCTATGTATATTATATTCATCTTATAGATAGGACTTCCCTCACTTTCCCAGATATAATTTTAGTAGTTTGGTATTGTCTGTGACGAAAGTTGAGATGATTCCATTACTTTGGAATTTCTCCGTCTTCAGCAAGTTCTCATCGCTCCGGCCAAGTAGAGGGCTCTTGTTGTGTGAGAAAGGTGCGAGTGAAGGCGGCCGGGCTATAAGATGATCTTTTTAATCATCCAATTAGGCATTTTAGAGTTCCTGCGTATTGGTGGGAGTATGTCATGGAACGTGAACCGTAACTCCGTTATTGTTAGGAGGGGTGATAGTGTATAGGGGTGTATTGGAAGTCGATTAGAGGAAAGTATGAACACATTCCCTTGAGCGTGAAGTATTGTAAATAGTTCTAGTTGGTCTTCACGTTAAGATGTGAGTGGGTTGTTCTGGTTCGAGACAGAAGCTGTGAAAAAGCCAGAGGTGTAGGAAGCTGAAGGGCTGTTAGCTATCTTCCCGGTAGCTATTATCTTTGGGCTGTAGTAGCCATGCCGATAATCTGTAGCTCGGGTGTAGCTGGGAACCCTGGTCAGTTTAATATAACCAATTATTCTGCCACCTTCTTTCAAACTAAGAATTTGGAATGATCTGCAAATGCTGTGCACTAAGCTGCAACGAGATGTTTGATGTTGTGTATTTGGTATTATCACAGATAGCTATGAATTGCATAATAGCAAGGCTGGAATTAAGTTTTTAAGGTTGAGGGTGGGTACTGTTGAGAACGACTGAGCAACAGAAGAGGCTGCAATCAATAGGAGTATTGCCAGGCAGACATAGTGATTGGTCGTGATCTGGGTTGGTTAGAAACTAGGTGGGCATACTATATAAACACAAAATCACTGTTTTGCACTGGCACTAACAACTGAATCAGTTAATTTTAGCCACAATGGCTGAGAGAAGTATTTACAACAGTAGGCTGTCGGGAGCCTTACACTCCAGTCTCAATTACTTTGATGTAGAGACAACGGAATACTTGTAGACATCATAACTCTTGAGACTTCCAGTTACGTAGTCAGGAAAGCCAATTGAGACTCCTTGACTGGACAGGCGCTTTAAAAATATGGGCTCGGCATTGTGCCTTGTAGCTCAAACGCTACATTTGAGTTCTTCAGTTTGTATCTGAAGAGGACAGGAAAATGAGCTGATACTACGCCATCACAGCTCTTAAGAGCTGAAAAAAAGTATATACATCAAATAATTAAATTAATGAAACATGATTGTACACCTTAGTTCTGCAGAAGAAAGAAAGAAGGGTGTTTTGTAGATCTGACAAGTGTATACCTGCAGAACTACTCTCCTTTGTTCTGTAATGTACATGTAATCGAAAAGCAAGTATGAAAAATTATGTAATTCATACTCCTGTAATACCAGAACAAATGAAGATACTAAATTTATAGGCTCTGTCATTTCTAAAATTCAAGCTTAGAAGAATTATCAAAGGGAAACTAAGATCAATCTGTCCTTGACATCAAGTCTGAAATTCGCCGTCGTCTAACAGTGATCAAATGTCCATGAAGATGAGTCCAATGGAGCGAATTTAATTGGGAGGAAGGGTCTCGCCAGTCTAGATGAGATACACATAATGGCAGGCACATCATAAATAGGAATCTATCCAAGAGGTGTGTCTAAATGGAAATCTGATGCTCTTTCCTCAAGGGAGCATAAGGATCATAACTGCCGTGGGATTCTGAAAGCAGAATATGGTCAGCAATTGCCTAAGCAAAAATGTAATTGTCTCTTTGTGCCCTCAGTTACCTTGGTCTAAAGATTTGCTGAGAATGCATGTTCCTTTTAGAGAAGCTACTGGTTTGCGATAATGCGAGAATGGTCACAATTAAAGGTCGATTACTTTGAGGCCACATCAGTAGTAGTGTGTTCAGTGCGCCTCTTCAGAGGGATAAGACTAAGTAAGGATACTTGCTGTGTCATAAGGAAAGTTGCCAAGGGGACATGAACTATGGAGGCATTGGTCCACAATGTACTTGGACAAGCTATGCCTATTTCTGATATAGTAGTTGCACTATAGGCTGGTTCATGGAAAAGATTGAGGGTCTAGGCGGGATCGTAAAAAGACCAATTACAGATAGGATCCAAAGTACTAAGGACGTCAAGATCGGACATCAAAAAGTTCCCAAGAAACAGTAAAATGCATAGGAAGATGGACGGGCAGATTTGCTCAGGGATAATTTAATTGTAAAGAGGGATAGAACAGAGTGCATGAGGATTTGGGTGGGGACGCAATTAAGAACTTCACACAGACTGTCGGCTGCTGAGCTAGACTAAGACAGGTTGTTTAGTGGGGCTTGGCATAATGCAACTGGGTGGTGTTATGGTTGCTGTGAGTTCCCGAGGGCCCGTCGCTTTGAGTTGTCCGCGACTCTGACGAAAGAGATAGACTTATGCTTCATGAGTATATCTGTTGTTCCACTGCTCTCCAAGCTTTCTCTGACAATGCATTCTTGTAGAACAGTTGATCGACTGCACCGTGTAGTCTACCCAACTCAAGAGGGTAAGGCTGCAGTCATTTGCTAGCCCCAAGGACATTGTCTATCTGTCTGGTGGTCAGGCACATCTGAAGTGTCTCCTGGCTTGAGCAATCTCACAACATATTATATCAAGAGAAGTGGCATACCATTTTATATGCAGCCACTCCTTAATCAACAGCAACTGACAGTATGGATACCTAGGATGCAGCTTAAATTAATGATTGCAAAAGAGTGTGTATATCCCTCTATGTGGAGCCAAAAGGAACTCGTGGAAGGGATAGGTAAGGTTTACTATACGTGGCTGAAAGAGGAAGGCACTCATAAAGGCTTGCTGTCCTTATTTTACATTTTACACCGGTGTTTCCTACTACCTGCGTTGGGTCGTACGTGTGCATGGTTGATCACAAACTTCTGTGAGTTTTTGTCATGACCTCTGTTCAGACAGACTCACTACGACAATATACGAGGTGGTTTACAGTAGTTTTGGAGCTCTCAGATGGTCATCTGAGAGTATGAATTTGCGTTTCATGCGCTCCGATAGCACTGACATATCTAAGTGATCCGATTGCTTGACCAAGCAAAGACGTGAAACTGGAGCTATGATCTGTAGGGCTACGAAGTCTTCGGATGTGTCATCGGATTGACGTATGGAAATGACAACAAGAAGAATGGCTTACGTAATAGTAGTACATACTAATGCTAGTTAGTTCCCTACAACTTGGAGTATATGTCTAGTGAATGACCATAATCTACTAGGGCATGTATAAGAATTCGTTTTAGCAAACTATACTGGATGTAACTTACTCATTGACGACACTTGTAGTAAGGTAGAGTACAGCTGCATTTGGGTATTAGCTTCAAACACTGTAACATGATGTCTGCTTAAATTAATCTGATCGGATGTCAACATTCTGAAGTGGCTGTGGCCTAGTTCAATCCTGCCAGTAAATTTCATTCTGTCACAATGTTCAAAGCAGGTGCCTCTACCAGCTCTAGGAGAAAATATCTTTCTGTTTGTAAAATAAAATAACTAAAATAACTAAAATTAACATTGGCCAGTTATGTACCCTACACTTTGAAGTTGTGAACTAGAGTGATCTACGGTAGCTTGAGATGAGCTGTTCACTTGTGTGCCTATTCACGATGTAGTGTCTGTGCCACAACTGGCTAGAGTAGTGAGAAAGCTTCGGGGTGACTTAAGCCGCTACACCCTACATAGCGAAGAGGTGTTCAACGACAACGGGTGGGTAATAGCGGGACTACCCGGCATAAAGAGTAGATGGTAGTGCCAGGCTGGTAGCCAGGGGAGAAATAGCAAGCTTTGAGAAAGTGTACAGACAGATGGACTTTTTTGCCTACTGGGTGCCTACAGGAAAGAGAATTGTTTTCCGGTCGACCACTACTGATGTGTGAACGGTGTGTGCCGAGCAGGCATCTGGCACGAGAATGCTGGGCGCCAGTGCAGCAGTTACAGATTGATGTGCTCACCACATGGGATGCCATCGTCTTTCAGAGAACCGCATGGTCTGGACAGGATGCTTCTCATCAGAACTGAGAATGTTGTTCCTCAGGTTGACAGGGGGGTGTCTGCAGGCCACACTGAGTGGGTGGTTAATGTAGCCAACATATTTAAATTGAGCTTCAATTCGCTTCAACAGATGAATAGTTTATCATTTCTTTTTTTTGTAAGAGCTGTTCATCGAGTTGCGACAAACTGACGGATTTGTTCAGTTCTCAAAACATTAGACACTGCAAACCTGAAACTGCAGTGCATACCATGTTGATCCTTTTAAAAAAATCGCCATAAATCTATTAATAAGAGATATAGATATTCCTAGCCAGTTTGTAACAAATAGCTAGAGAATGGTAATGTTAGCAAAAACTACTTGGAGATGTCAGTCCAGGTTAGAGCCAATTGGGGAACGAAAGAGCATCTGGATGAGGTGTACAATCGAGGTGACACATGAGACTTAAGAGAGATAAGTACCTAAGCGTTATGTTCAAACCTCCGTGGATGATGCGCTGTGATGTCTAAATCAAAGAGTGCAGTGCTGAAGATGAAAAACAGAAAAAGAATGCAGAGGCCCGGTGGTGGACTTGCCAACACTGAAAGGGTAAGGGGAATGCAGAATGGTATGCCAGAGAGCATTACACATTAAAACTTCAACTGACGCTGTATGTTGAACAAATTCTTGAGCTCAGAACTCTAAAAACAAAGCCTGCCACAATCCGGTGCAAACCAGCTTTGAAGAATGCTTTAAAATAATTTTATGGTTTCGCCCATGACGCGTTGTTCATCTCACACTTGCACGAGAATGTAAGTGATTATCGAACTTTCGGAAAATTAGGTGGCCAAACGAATAAGAATAAGCCTCTGCCTGTATTCAATGCACCAATAGATATCTCCTGAGAGTCGAACTCCACACTACGATGATCATCACCTCTAATTATCTGGCTGAAGACTTCAGCTGTAGAATGCATTATTCCTTCTTTAATGTTCAGGCTATCGCTGAGCACAAAGCAGGAAACCTTTCTATATAAAGATTATTACTTTGTCTATTGAAAGAACCAATGGTGAGTCTCTTGCGAATGTAGTAAGACCGTAAGGTGCGGACTAAGCTAACATGCAATTGCTCATTGGTGCAGGAAATCTATTTATATGCTATGTTACTGATCTCAGTGTAATGGGACTAGACTGCTCTCAGATACTAGCCTTCTGAGAATATGGACATGACGATGGGAACATACTGTTGTTATTGTCTCGCGTGAGAAAGTAGTCTTGAGATCAGAAGATTTCTGGTCATCCTGGTCCCTTTCACTTGTTTCACACCACTGAGAATGTAAAGCATTCCTCAATTTCTTGTGGAGCTAAAACTTGTAATAGTGGCTATTCTGGACAAACATAAATTCCATCACGTCTACATCAATTCAAGACTCCTTGAGATTCTCTGAGCCTGCCTTGCCCATGGGCGAGTGGGGAAACACATCCTGAGAGCTGTGCACGAGCCAACCTCTGCGCGGATCAAAAGCCAAGTCTGAATCTTTATAGAAGCAATGAACTGAACTTAAAGAATTATGATTATATATATTAAATCACTTGGCAAGACAGAATGTGAAGGGAGATCCTTCACATCTGAATGCAGGTCTCTTTTATAAACCTGGAAAGATTGGAGACGATAAAGGAGTTTTCAAACCTAGAAACAAGAAAGAGAGAAAGGTTGTTGGCTGCCAAGAAAAAAATTCAATCTGTTTGTTTAAAAGATTCTGTAGTATGAGATGGCTTGTATTGATAAGTTTAATAGTGAGGCCCTCATGAAGGCAGGCGAGTGAGCAACAGCTGCACAGGGCTTCCTGAGTTCCTCAATATGTCAATAAAATAAACCAGCACAAACTGCCCGATCATTGCAACAGAAATCAATTGAATCACTAGCATGTATTTCTAACTGCTGATTCCATCATTGCGTGAAGGATGGAAGTACAAACAACTGTATATGAGAAATAACTGCCCTTGGATTCTAAAATCTCCTCAGCACTTAGAAATAAAGTGATAAAAGCTTATACTTCTCGAAGTGTATGGAGATTAAAATCCTGTTGATAAAGAAATAAATCTGTTTCAAAATTTACTTTCTTGCTTGAACTATTGATGCTGTACATATCTTGAATATTATTAAGGGTCTTTCTGTAAGAGCGCATGGAGGTAAATTCTCACTGTATGGTCTCCATGCAGTGGGCTTTGCATAGGACATAAAGTATTTTTGCAGTGTACAGAGAGCCGATGCTAATCTTAGAGCATGTTCATGCAACGCAGATATAGTTACCATAGTTGTAAAGCATTAGCACTGAAAAGTGTGAATTTCCCTAGAACCACGTTTAAACTGAGACGAATATAAGAATTTTTTTTAACTGCCATCACCTAAAATGTTATACTTACAATTTTCTATAGTAGGAAGCATTGGCAACTTTAGCTGAAGAGTTGTATAACACATCTGACACTAGATACAATCTTGCAATCTACAATAAAAAAGGATCAAATTAAGATAACTCAAATTTAAATTATCTTGAAAGTAGAGGCATTTCTCCAGAAGGAATACAAGACAGTTTAAACTATCTGGAAGTACCTAATTAGAATTAAGTGTAGCACAGCTATATTATTAATAAACATACTAAGAGGTAATTAGCCCCCTATTATGCTATAGGGTACTAACTACTGTAACATATTAACACAGAATTACAAAGGAGAATCATGGCATTCCAGTTTTAATTGCCTCATTTGAACAGATATCATTTCACTGTTTTCAGTCTCACAGTAAGGCAGAACATTATTTACAAGCAACTCCAGAAAGAATAAAAAGTAACAAAATTCCACAGGAAAAGATCCTACTTAAATTCAAGCCCACATTTTAGTACAAAAACTCAATGCTATCTGAAACTTTTTGAATAATGTTTGTAAATAGCATGAATGAACTGCTAAGTAAGCTCTTCCCCCAAAACACAAGATTGCAGAAAATTTTCACACCTTCTTAGGAAGAGGAGTCTTGAGAATGGACAATGACTCCGTAATGCAGTCCACAATTTTTCAGCCAGTCCGCTTTTAGAGCAAACAATTGCAGCACCAAATATCATGCTTAGCCGAGGTGTATATCACGTAAGAATTTCCTAGTTGTCCTCTCTGAAAACATTTTATATTTCAGTAAAAGCAAATATTTTGGGAATTTCCATTTAACAATGGTTTTTTGGTTTTCCACATTTAGGAAAAAAGAAATTGTTCAATATTGTACAGTTTGTGAATTCTTTATGTGGTTCATGATTTGTGTATATTACATAAGTGCATAAATAAGTCTCCATTTATAAGTCTTGAATACAGACGCAATTAAAGTGAAATACCTAATGCAGCACACCAGTCTCTCTAATAAAGTAATTATCTTTCTGGATTTGGTTTAGTCCTAAACCAAAATGGATAAATCTGAAGCATGCAAGTAATTTTTGCTGCAAAATAAGAAACACTGTATTTAGAAAGCTAGTAAATAAACAATTACTTCACATTTTCCCTTACCTCCATATGCAAAGAACATTTTTAAAAGAATCGCCATTTGAGCTTTTCCAAAAGAAGGTGTAAGAGAAAAATACTATGTATTACAAACTACAGAAGCATGACTGGTATGGTAACTATGATGAGAAGAATGAGAAAAAAAATTCCATGTGCTAGTAACACATTTGTAACAACCGCAGCAAATTTAAGAAAAGCAGGTCTATTCACGACAAGATCCAACAAAATGATATTAAGCAAAGGACTCTGATATGTTAGGCCTGTATTAAAGTTGTCTAATTTTCACTTCCTGTGAAATCATAGTTTAAGATTACAATGTCTAGCTAGGGCAAAGATCAAGAAGCTGCTACATTATCAAACTAGAAAGCAATAGAAAATGGGAAAACCCATTCCAATCTTTAATTAAAGGGTTAGTAAATGAAGGAAGGATTCATGAGAAATAAAGAATGCATTCAAGTATGATATAGACTGAAGGTTATGAGAACTAGAACTCATAATACTAGAAACAATGACACTTAGGTGGATGACTCATTAAAAACCAAATAAGTGGGGTGACCAGAGCATTATTAAGAGAAATATATCAGTGGTAGCAATTTCCTTTAGGGTTTTTGTTTGGTTCAACGCTCTGCTTTGTCTGAATCCAGATAGTAGGATTCAATGTGGGTCCAATGCTTTTGAATACGAGTTTTGTCAATGGTTGAGCTTAGAAAGAATACAGAAGATGTTTATTCGTTTTTTTTTTTTTAACTCTGTGCATGAAGCATGACATCGAAAATTCTGACCTTGCGAGTGAATAAGTCCATTATATGGGTGGAGTATAGTTCATTAAATAACTAAAAAGAGACATGATTAAAAAAGATTTAAATTATACATGAAACAAGATATTTAAAAAAAAAAAAAACTGTTAATACTTAGATGCATCAGAGGTGAAAAGGATAAATTAACCACAGAGAGAGATCGACTGACACAGCACATACACAACAACTTAGAGAACGGTAGAAAGAACCACACAACGAAGAGAAGTGTAAGAGTAATAGGATGTACATGTGTGAGTATTAAGTGGTCAGTATGAATGATTACAATAAAAGTTACAAGGTAAGAAGGTGGTTTTATGAGGTATTTTTGTTGGTTAATTAAACGCAACGTAAGTGCGGGTATAGATGTTTTTTAGATCTGGGGAAGTTATCGGACGCCTTAGAGAAGGAAAACAAAAAAAAAAAAAAAAAAAAAAAACAAAAAAATAAAAGAATCAAAAAAAAATAGCAAAACACTCCCAATACGGTAAACCAAAAACACCCCAAGGCAAAAAACAATATAGATTGTGTATTTCACGTGAGGAATATTGAAGGTTTAGCGCCAGAGCTGCCACCGCGGAACACACGCATGAAGGCCACTCCATACCCGACAATAAAATAAGCCCCCCCCCACATCCCGCGCCCCCCCGCCGCCGCACCAAGTGAAAAGACCCTGCCCTCCAACTCTGGGAAGGGATGTTATATTCTTAGCAAACAAACAAAACAAAACAAAAAAAATCCCTCTCACCTCGATTAAACCATTAATTGAATGTATCCATCGTGGCGGCCATCCCGCCCGCCGGAGAAGGTGGTTATAAATTAAACATTAAACCTTTAATGGCCCATAAAGAAATATTCGCTGCTGTTCTGTATATGGGGATATAAATAGAGAGGGCTGTGGGGGAAGGGGTGGGACATTATTGTTTCTCAGCCAGATAATCTTTGCTAATGAATTTAATTAAGACAAAATTAATTTAGGATTTTTGGTGGAGGGAACGGGGGTTCAAATGTACTTTGAGAAACCATGAAGAAGTTTCCTGGCAGTTCAGAGCCAGGCCTGCCTCTGGTTGACAGCGTGGTGCTGGGTGTGCTGTTGAGGCCTCTGTTTTTGTGGGATCTGTGAGCAGTTGGGTGACACGTTGGTTGCATTTCTTGTGCTTCTTGAAATGTGTTTGGGAATGCAGGCGTTACCATCGCTGAGCCTCCCCAGGAGCGCCATCAATTATTCATTGCAGCGAGCAGGCAGGCTGGGGCTCCCACTGCCCCAGTCCTCCCAGTGCCCGTGCTATTCCAGTGCTCGCCAGTGCCCATCCCAGTGCTCCCAGTAACACCAGTGTCCCAGTGCTCCAAGTGCCCATCCAGCTGCTCCAGTGTCCCCATCCCAGTGCCCATCCAGTGCTCCCATGCTACTCCCAGCAGCCACCCAGCTCAGCTCCTGCGTCCCCTCCGGGATCCCTGGTCAGGCTCTTCCTGGTGAAGCTGGTGGTTCAGGACCAGTGGGTGCAGGGTGTCCCCACACTGGAGGAACCAGAGAGTTCCCACCCATCGTTTTTGGGACACCCACATCCCACAGCTGGGCCTGGCCTGGTCTGGGTGCAGGGAGACCCCCAGCCTGGTGAGAGTTCAGAGCATTTTTATCGTAAGAGTGCTAATGGAAGGCAGCACCAGCCTAATGAGCTGTGCTCCTCCATGAATCTGATTCATCGAGGCAGGAATTAGCATAATTGATTATCCTGCTGCGCGGCTGAGAACCGTGTTTGCTAACACGAGTGCCTGGGAACAGTCTGGGTGCTTCCTGAGCCACCTCCCTGAGCAGAGGGGACTCGGGACCCTCCAGGGGCTCACGGGGATCAGGGGTGAGCTTGGAGCAGATCCAGGCACAGGTCCCTGCACCCACACTCATTTTGGTGAGCTTGGAGCAGATCCAGGCACAGGCCTGCACCCACACTCATTTTGGTGAGCTTGGAGCGATCCAGGCACAGCCTGCACCCACACTCATTTTGGTGAGCATGGAGCAGATCCAGGCACAGGGCACCCTGCACCCACACTCATTTTGGTGAGCATGGAGCAGATCCAGGCACAGGGCACAGTGCACCCACACTCATTTTGGTGAGCTTGGAGCAGATCCAGGCACAGGGCCCCTGCACCCACACTCATTTTGGGAGCTTGGAGCAGATCCAGGCACAGGGCACCCATGCACCCACACTCATTTTGGTGAGCTTGGAGCAGATCCAGGCACAGGGCCTGCACCCAACTCATTTGGTGAGCTTGGAGCGGATCCAGGCACAGGGCCTGCACCCACACTCATTTTGGTGAGCTTGGAGCAGATCCAGGCACAGCACCCTGCACCCACACTCATTTTGGGGTGCTGGAGCATCCAGCAAGCGTGCACCACCTTTGGGTGCTGCCTGCGTGGGCAGGTGGGACTCAGCCCCTCCAGGCTACAGCCCCCTGACTCTTTAACCACTCCTGGGATGCATCAGCCATTCTCGTTATTTCTGAGGGTCTAAAATGATTGATGAATGTTTGCGTTGGCCACGTTGAGAAAGCCAATTAGTTGAAGTGCAGCTTTCAGGAAGTTTTCTTTGAAATTTGGCTTAATTTCCAAGAAGTGGCCCGAGCCAGGACAGCAGTGGAGCCGTGTGCTCCTCACAGGAGTGTCACTGTCCTGGGGTGGGCACAAGGCACAAGGTGGACACACTGACCCCGCTGTGCCCTGTCCCATGCCATGGGTGTGTTTGGGGCTGTGCTTGCAGGGTCCTGGGGGTGCCAGGGAAGGGATCCACGCTCTGTGGGACCTGGGCTGGGCTCGGGTGCGCTGCTGGAGCTCAAGGGGTGGGTGTCCTGTGCCATCACCCTGGGCACAATGCTGGTGGGCACTGATGCTGCTTGGCCACCCTGGGCTGAGCCCCTGGCTGAGCCCCTGGCCTGGGCACAGCTCCTGACCAGCACAGGCCTCCCAGTGCCCGGGGACAGAGCTCACATGAGTGCTCATATCCCAACATTGCACAGTCAATGAGCAGACAGCATTGACTGTAACAGGTTAGTGATGATCATCATTGATTTTAATTCTTGCTCCTCTTTCCTGTCTTTTGTAGAGAGCCCAGCGTGAGCACGTGGGAGGAGCTGGGCTGAATAAAAGGTAAGGAGGGTTCAGATCCCAAGGGCTGCGTGGGGCTCTGCCTTGGCTGCTCCCAGGGTCCCTCCTGCACGCTGAACCTGCATGTGTGGGGCTGCCATGGGTGCTTGGCGTGGGGCTGGACAGAGCAGGGTCAGGATGGGGCTGCTGGGCACAGAGCACGGGACAGGGACAGGGACAGGGACAGGGACAGGGAACAGGATGGGACAGGGATGGGACAGGGATGGGACAGGGACGAAACAGGGACAGGAACAGGGACAGGGATGGGACAGGGACAGGGACGGGACAGGGGAGGACAGGGACATGGGACAGGGATGGGGACAGGGATGGGACACGGGATGGGACAGGGATGGGACAGGGCGGGCGGGACAGGGACAGGAGGGGATGGGGAGACAGGGGGGACGGGGACAGGGACAATGGGACAGAGAGGGACAGGGACAGGATGGGACAGGGAATGGACAGGGACAGGGAACAGGGACAGGGACAGGGACAGAGACAGGGACACCACATCCCCACAAGGTCCATCCCACTGAGTTCAGCACAACCCGTGCTCCCTTGCAAAAGCCAGTGAAAAGCAGAGGAGAAAAGAAAGCCAAAGAGCTGGAGAGGGTGAATCTGGTGCATCCATTGCTCTGGGCCCTGGCATGGGCTGGGGGTGCCAGTGGAGCCAGGGGGTGATGGGGGCCAAAGCAGAGGTGCTGTGCTCCAGGAGCTTCCAACATGCAAAAGAAGGAAGAGGTGTCTGGCAGGGGAGCACTGCCATCCTTGGTACCTCGAGAATTGTGATCCAAAGGGTGCTGAGATCCTGTGGGAAATGTGGAAGGGGCAGAAAGGCTGGGTGAGAGCAGGGCACAAGCCGGGCTGGGTGAGAGCAGGGCACAAGCCAGGCTGGGTGAGAGCAGGGCACGAGCCAGGCTGTGTGAGAGCAGGGCACAAGCCAGGCTGGGTGAGAGCAGGGCACAAGCCAGGCTGGGTGAGAGCAGGGCACAAACCAGGCTGGGTGAGAGCAGGGCACAAGCCGGGCTGGGTGAGAGCAGGCACAAGCCAGGTGGAGAGCAGGGAACAGCCAGGCCTGGGTGACAGGGCTGGAGCTAGGGGGCACAGGTGCTGGCAGCAGCAGGCTGAGGCTGGGGGCCCCCCAGCTCTGTCCCTCGTGTTTTAGGATGTCTCGGTGGTTTGTTCCTTGCTGAGGTGAGGGCTTTGCTCCTGTCATGTGTGGCTGTTGTGGCTCACGGTCATGCTGGGGGGCTGTAGGTGCTGGGCTGTGCCCACTGGCTGTGTCTGCACAGATGTGTCAGGGCACAGGGAGGGCACCGGGCACAGGAGGGCACCGGGTGCTGTCCTGCGGCTCAGCTGCCCCTGCCCGCTCTGAGCAGAGCTTTGGGACGTGGCACAGGGACACCGGGTGTGGGGGCTGCAGCGGGACAGAGTGGAATGGTGCTGGGAGGAGAGCTGGGGATGTGCTCCTGCTGCTGCCCTGCCTGGCTCCAGGACGGTCTGCCCTGTGAGCCCTCAGGTTGGTGCTGGTGATGGAGGGGTTTCATCTGCTGCACTGGGCCCCTCTGTCTGTCCCACACAGCAGGAGTGGGGGGTCTGGCAGGCTGGGGGGACCCCACGAGGAGTGGTTAAAGAGTCAGGGGGGCTGTAGCCTGGAGGGGCTGAGTCCCACCTGCCCAACTGCAGGAGCAGCACCCCAAAATGAGTGTGGGTGCACTGTGCCCTGTGCCTGGATCTGCTCCAAGCACCCCAAAATGAGTGTGGGTGCAGAGCCCTGTGCCTGGATCTGCTCCAAGCTCACCAAAATGAGTGTGGGTGCAGGGACCTGTGCCTGGATCTGCTCCAAGCTCACCAAAATGAGTGTGGGTGCAGGGACCTGTGCCTGGATCTGCTCCAAGCTCACCCCTGATCCCCGTGAGCCCCTGGAGGGTCCCGAGTCCCCTCTGCTCAGGGAGGTGGCTCAGGAAGCACCCAGACTGTTCCCAGGCACTCGTGTTAGCAAACACGGTTCTCAGCCGCGCAGCAGGATAATCAATTATGCTAATTCCTGCCTCGATGAATCAGATTCATGGAGGAGCACAGCTCATTAGGCTGGTGCTGCCTTCCATTAGCACTCTTACGATAAAAACGCTCTGAACTCTCACCAGGCTGGGGGTCTCCCTGCACCCAGACCAGGCCAGGCCCAGCTGTGGGATGTGGGTGTCCCAAAAACGATGGGTGGGAACTCTCTGGTTCCTCCAGTGTGGGAGCACTGGGAGCACTGGGATGGGTACTGGGAGCACTGGGATGGGCACTGGGAGCACTGGGATAGGCACTGGGAGCACTGGGATGGGCACTGGGCGCAGTGGGAGCCCAGCCTGCCTGCTCTGCAATGAATAATTGATGCTCCTGGGGAGGCTCAGCGATGGTAACGCTGCATTTCCCAAACACATTTGCCAAGGAAGGCGCACAAGAAATGCAACCCGTGTCACCCAGCTGCACAGATCCCACAAAAACAGAGCCTCAACAGCACCCCAGCACCACGCTGCAACCAGAGGCAGGCCTGGCTCTGAACTGCCCGGAAACTTCTTCATGGTTTCTCAAAGTACATTTGAACCCCCGTTCCCTCCACCAAAAATCCTAAATTAATTTTGTCTTTAATTAAATTCATTAGCAAAGATTATCTGGCTGAGAAACAATAATGTCCCACCCCTTCCCCCACAGCCCTCTCTATTTATATCCCCATATACAGAACAGCAGCGAATATTTCTTTATGGGCCATTAAAGGTTTTAATTGTTTGAGAAATATGGTTATATTACCACCTTTGTCTCCGGCGGCGGGAATGGCCTAGTTGGTCATTCAAATGTGCAATGCGATTTTTATGAGTGCCGAGGTGAGAGGGGAGTTTTTTTTGTTTTTTTGTTTTTGTTTGTTTGCTAAGAGGATATAGGGTAAAACGAAAAATCGGCCGTTCCACTAGGTCAGTTCGTTCGCGAAGCAGGAGGCTGGGCAGAGGGGGTGGCTCGGATGCATTGTAGGCGAGACACTCTCAAGGGAGTTGATGTTTCCTCACCGTTGTGGGTTCGCAGCCTATATGTTATGTGTGTGAGGGTTGTTTTATTGTGTTGGGGTGTTATGGGGTTGGGCAAAGGCAGGCTCAGATAGAGATGTTGAGAGTGTAGTAAGTGGTGGAAGTTATCTGTGAAGTTATGGCGCAGGTGCCCAGAGACGGCGCTGGGGTTGTCTGTGTGTTGCTGCTCGGATGGATTAGGCGACCGGAGGACATGGTGCGCGCTAGGGATCTGGTTTTTTTAAGATTTGTTTGGCTGGTTGCATGATTTGATTGGTGTGGCGAAGACGTCCCCAAGTCCAGAGCCTTTTTAGGGATGTTTATTGTTTGGTAAGCCTGGCGAAAGCCGCTGGGGAGAGCCAGTTCCTAGTCTGTTGGCGCGGTGAGCAAAGGAGGAGACAGGGTTGTGTTAATCTTGCGATTTGTGCGTTTGAGGTTTGTGTGGTAAATTTTTGTCCTCGTCCTCGTTTGTTGGCGTTGAGTGTTTTGTTAGGTTGTGATGTTGTGATTGTGGAGGGCCTCTGTTTTCTGTATGGTTGTGTGTGTGTGTGCTTGTGGTGTTTGTGGTGACTGGGTGTTTCTCATTGTTCATGTGGTTTTGTGTGTTTTTTGATGAATTTTTGGAGGGGTGTGATTGTTGGGGGTCACGTTAGTGGATTCCGTTGAGAGGAGTGGTGAGGGATCTTTGGCTGGTTTGGGGCTTGTGTGTGTGAGACGCTGCGGCCCACAGGCCGGTGTCGCGGTCCCTCAGTTGGGGTGACTTAGTGTGTAGGTCAAGGTAAGGATGATGCGTGGAGACATCCAGTGTGAACGACCGGGGACTGAACGCGGAGTGCAGATTGTGGCACCGGACACAGTAGTCAAGTGTGGCAGCAGGGAAGGACAGTTTTTTGATAGGGGAGACAGCTATAAGTTGTGCATGCTATCGATAATGTGAGACACGCTTTTCTAACCTGTGTTAGCTCCTGTAGACTATACTGCGAGTGGTGCATCCTGATCGGAGCAGCTCAGTGTGACTATCTGTGATATACGGGCGTTGTCGGGTTTTTTGGTGTGTGGAGTTTTATATAACGTGCAGAAAAGGGGACCATGAAATGAGACACGCCATTTGTGGGAGAACACGAGCTCCCCAAGGGGGCTTGACAGTAGAGCGGAACACTCAGAGTGGGCAGAAACCGGAAGGGCGGAAGCAACGCAGTGTGGCACAGACACTTCAGTGTGTATCAGCTGGACACACGATCAAGATGGTGTGTCAGCGATGGATCGACTTCAAGGTTTGGCACAGACACTGTCAGTGGGTGGCGAGGTTATTAGATTAGTTCGGGCTTTAGCTGGGGGATCAGCTAGCGAGTGTGTGGCATTACTTGTATGAACACTGTTGCGTGTGGCACAAAGACCACTCAGTGTGGCAAATCGGAGATCCTCCAGACTGTGCGTATTTTTACTTTGGATTCACGCAGTGGTGGGGCTTTCAGAACACTCTTAGTATTAGGTGTGCAAGGCGGCTTTTATTGGGAGCACAATGCAAGCATTCGTGTGCACCAGAGACTAGAGCTGGGCAGTTCTGGACTGGTTCATTTTTTTATGTTTGGGTGAGATTCCGGGATCGCGGATCGGGACCACTGCTAGTGTGGCTACAGGACGAGCTTTCAGTGTGCAGAGCAGAATACAGCCTGCAGTTGTGGCAAACAGTCCGGACAACTCTAGTCGTGTGCTCAATTATCTGGGGGACACTCAAAGTGGTAGTGCATCAGAAAACACTTGGGGCAGTATGTGGGCATGGTCCGAAGACATTCAGTGTGGCAGGGGCCGAGGGACAAGGTACTGCAGGTTTGGTGTGTGGCGGATGCACTGGACCGACCTCAAAGGGTTTGGTGGCATCAGACCAACTTCAGTGGGACACCAGGACCAATTTGGACTGACAGGTTGTGGCACGTGATGCTGCTTTAGGGAGCATTCTTCAGGTGATTTGGGCAGCGCTATTAGGCCATGGATTACTCAGTGAGTGGCTGAGCGGTACACAGCATAAGGGGTTGGGGAGTCAAGATGCTTGGGAGGAGCGAGCGGGGACGAGGAGTGGTGGTCATTGACGTGACACGGTGCAGTGTGGGAGATCTGGACCTTCAGTGTGGCAACAGAACACTTCGAGTGGGGGCAATAAGTTTGACCGGACAGTAGGTGGGGGGTGAGGTGGTGGAGGTGTTGGGGTTGCTGAGGGTTATAGGTAGTGGTACTCAAGTTGGGCAGCTTGGACAAGGTATTTTGGTTTGTTAGGGACTTTCGTGTGGCACTGCGAGCACATTCAAGGTGGGCACGGATCCGATACGTCAGTTGTGGAAAATAGGTACCTAACGACACCTTCAGTGTGTCAGACCCGGGTGCGTGTGTGACAACTCGAGTGTGTGGGGCAGGCTGGACAAGCGTGCTCAGTGTTGGGGGCAAACGGACACTCTTAATAGGTGTGACACAACACTTCATGGGATGTTGTGTCATGTCTTTGGACACTGTGGGGGTGTAGGTTTGGTCAGTGGTGCACGGTACACTTCAGGTGTGGACACTGGTACCATAGCACTGCGAAGATGTTACGCAACTTGCGTGACGACTTCAGGTGGTGCACTGTGACAACTCAAGTGTGGCAACTGTGAGTGATCACTTTCGTGTGCAGTTCCTGTGACACTCAGGTAGGCCGTTGACCTGCGAGCCGTGCGCACTCGACTAATTGCCAGTCCCCAAACCCGCCTGAGGGACAGCTGTGAACCTCCCCACCCAAATCCTTCCTGCACCTTCTTCACTCCTCCCCGCTGTGCCTGCGGCTCCTGTGGCATCACCACTCAGCACGGCCCTCGCCACCTTCCCAGGCACTCGTGTTAGCAAACACGGTTCTCAGCCGCGCAGCAGGATAATCAATTATGCTAATTCCTGCCTCGATGAATCAGATTCATGGAGGAGCACAGCTCATTAGGCTGGTGCTGCCTTCCATTAGCACTCTTACGATAAAAACGCTCTGAACTCTCACCAGGCTGGGGGTCTCCCTGCACCCAGACCAGGCCAGGCCCAGCTGTGGGATCTGGGTGTCCCAAAAACGATGGGTGGGAACTCTCTGGTTCCTCCAGTGTGGGGACACCCTGCACCCGCTGGTCCTGAGCCACCAGCTTCACCAAAGAAGAGCCTACCAAGATCCTGGAGGGGACCAGGAGCTGAGCTGGGACTGCTGGGAGCAGTGGGAGCACTGGGATGGGCACTGGGAGCACTGGGATCGAGCTGAGCTGGGAGTGTGAGCGCTGGGAGCACTGGGAGCACAGGGAGCACTGGAGTGGGGAGCATTAGAGCATATGGGGTGGGCACTGGGAGCACTGGGAGCAACTGGGAAACTGGGACGCACTGGGGCTACTGGGAATACGGGAACACTGGGATGGTACTGGAGACACGATGGAGACTGGGAGCACTGCGGGGCACTGGGAGCACTGGAGCAGCTGGGAGCACTGGAGCACAGGCGACACTGAGGAGTGTTGGGAGCACTGAGAAGCACTGGGTGGTGGCACTGGAAGCACTGGGAGCTGGGAGCCTGGAGCACTGGGAGCAACTGTGGGATGCTTGGGAGCACTGGGAGCACTGGGATGGGCACTGGGAGCACTGGGAGCACGATGGGTCTGGGAGCATCTAGAGAGGCGACATGGGCATGGGTACTGGAAGCACTGCGATGTTAGGGGTGACCATGGGGGCACTGGGATGGCTCTGGGAGCACTGGGACACAGCGAGCACTGGGAGCCCAGCCTGCCTGCTCTGCAATGAATAATTGATGCCGTCCTGGGGAGGCTCAGCGATGGTAACGCTGCATTTCCCAAACACATTTGCACAAGAAATGCAACCCGTGTCACCCAACTGCACAGATCCCACAAAAACAGAGCCTCAACAGCACCCCAGCACCACGCTGCAACCAGAGACAGGCCTGGCTCTGAACTGCCAGGAAACTTCTTCATGGTTTCTCAAAGTACATTTGAACCCCCGTTCCCTCCACCAAAAATCCTAAATTAATTTTGTCTTTAATTAAATTCATTAGCAAAGATTATCTGGCTGAGAAACAATAATGTCCCACCCCTTCCCCCACAGCCCTCTCTATTTATATCCCCATATACAGAACAGCAGCGAATATTTCTTTATGGGCCATTAAAGGTTTAATGTTTAATTTATAACCACCTTCTCCGGCGGGCGGGATGGCCAGGCACAATGTCAACATTTTTAATTAAATGAGAAGGGATTTTTTTTTTTTTTTTTTTTTTTTTTCTAGGGAATATAAAACATCCGTTCCCAGCAGCGTGGAGGCAGGGGCTGGGGCAGAGGTTGTCGGCACAGCAGCTCTCAGATGTGTTCCACTCGCCCATGGCAAGGCAGGCTCAGAGATGTGAGATGTGAGATGTGAGATGTGAGATGTTTGGGCAGTGCCCAGAGAGCCCTGGTGGGGTGGGTGAGGGACCAGGACAGCTCTGGGACTGCTCAGGAGAGTCCTCCATCCTCAGCTCTGGGAGAGCAGTCCCATCCTGGGGACAGGGACAACACGTGGTGCTGCCCCTGACTTTGGGAGCCCCGTTCCTGACGTGGCTGTGGGTGCTGGCAGGGTCCAGCAGGGCTGAGCTCTGCGGGTCCCTCAGGGGTGACAGTGTGGCACCGGACACTCAGTGTGACACGGACACTCAGTGTGGCACGGACACTCAGTGTGGCACCGGACACTCAGTGTGGCACCAGACACTCAGTGTGGCACAGACACTCAGTGTGACACGGACACTCAGTGTGGCACGACACTCAGTGTGGCACGGACACTCAGTGTGGCACGACACTCAGTGTGGCACGGACACTCAGTGTGGCACCATGACACTCAGTGTGGCACGGACACTCAGTGTGGCACTGGACACTCAGTGTGGCACGGACACTCAGTGTGGCACTGGACACTCAGTGTGGCACAGACACTCAGTGTGGCACTGGACACTCAGTGTGGCACTGGACACTCAGTGTGGCACTGGACACTCAGTGTGGACGGACACTCAGTGTGGCACATAGTACAGACACTCAGTGTGGCACGACACTCAGGTGGCACAGACACTCAGTGTGGCACCAGACACTCAGTGTGGCACTGGACACTCAGTGTGGCACCGGACACTCAGTGTGGCACAGACACTCAGTGTGACACCAGACACTCAGTGTGGCACTGGACACTCAGTGTGGCACTGGACACTCAGTGTGGCACTGGACACTCAGTGTGGCACTGGACACTCAGTGTGGCACCTGTGACACTCAGTGTGGCACTGGACACTCAGTGTGGCACCGGACACTCAGTGTGGCACCGGACACTCAGCACGGCCCTCGCCACCATTGCCAGTCCCCAAACCCTGCCTGAGGGACAGCTGTGAACCTCCCCACCCAAATCCTTCCTGCACCTTCTTCACCTCCTCCCCGCTGTGCCTGCGGCTCCTGTGGCATCACCGCCGCCTTCCTGCCAGCCAGGACATCAAAGTGCTGCCAATGCCCGAGCCCCTGGCACCCGCTGGCACAGCAGGCACTGCCGAGGGCCTGACACTCGTGGCTCATCCCATCCATCCCTCGCACAGCCCCTCACCACCCCACTGGGCACAGGAGCTGCAGGGCAGTGTGCCCACTGTGCCACCCGCAGTGCCCGCTGTGCCACTCGCAGCCCGTCCTGCCCCGGGCACGGCGAGGAGCGGCGAGGAGCAGGCAGATTTCCATTAAGGGAGTATTTGATCTTACAGGAGAGATTAAATCTCCGTACAGAGAAGCACAGAAGTGCTGAATCAGCACCTGGCTGGGGGTGGCAGGTTCAGCCATGAGCGTTTGGCTCCAGCACAGCCTGTCAGCTTCATCCTCCTGCATCTGCACTGTGCCAGTCCTGAGCGTGCCCCACAGCCCTGCTCCCTGCCTTGGTGAGTGCCAGGGTGGCTGCAAGAGCCACAGCCAGCCCAGTCCCCTCACTCTGCCTGGCAGCCCCTGGCAGCCTGTGCTGTGCTCACAGACACCACCATGGCCGGTGGCACTGCCTTCCTCCCTCCTTGTCATCCTCTGCACAGCGCAGGTGGGTGGCAGGAGGTGTCCCAGCACGGCTGCCATGCCCACAGCAGGGCACAGCCCTCAGCCCTGCCCTCCTCACCAGCTCTGCTCCCACCCCACCACAGCACAGCCCCTCACAAAGGGGGTTCATGTCCCTGCTCCCACCCCAACACAGCCCCTCACAAAGGGGGTTCATGTCCCTGCTCCCACCACAACACAGCACAGCCCCTCACAAAGGGGGTTCACGTTCCTGCTCCCACAAACGGGACTCAAAGCCAGGAGGAGGCACAGCGGTCACTCGCTGCCCACACACCCACACGTGGGGAGCTGGTAACGGAGCAGGGATGGCACCGTGCCGCTCACTAAAAGCATGAGTGTCACTAAATCAATAATTCATTTACTTTAATGAGATAAGTACTTGGGAAACTAATTGCAAACCTGCTCCATTTACTCCAACCCGTTATAGCCTTTAATGTAAATGGCAGGAACGGTGCTGGAGGAAGGGGAAGGGCTTTGGGTGGAAGATGGTGTGGTCCTTCCCCTTCTTCTAATAAAGAGAAGCATCATTCATCAGCTGGGGCAGCAGAAGCCAGAGGAGCCAGTGGAATCACCCTGTGGAGGTGCTGATTGCAGAATCCCTGCATGGCAGAGCGAACACCCAACCCCTTCCCTGGGTCAGCACCGTCCCTGTGCCCATGGTGCCACCCCAGAGGGCTCACCCGAGCCAGGATGGGCCTCCTCTCTTGCCCTGTGCCACAGACCCCCAGTGCAGCCCTGCTGGCTGTGCAGCCACTGCAATGACCTGTGGCCATTGGTTACAGACCTGTGCTCATATCTGTGGCACCCCCAGCATCCCCCAGCGCTGGCAGCTGCCCCCTCCTCTATCTCAGCTGGCACTGCCCCTTGTCACCCCCAGCTCCCTGCAGAGCCACAGAGGGCACGGCATTCTGCCCAGCCCTGGCATTTTCCTGAGAAAGAGCAGTGATGCCACCGCAGCCGGAGCAGGAGCTGGGTGCCAAGGGCTCACTTCTTGCTCGCTGGAGCAAATGGCAGCTCATAAAAAGGAACCATGACAGGAGAGAAAATGTTCCAGAGTCCACAAGGAGCAGTCCAGGGTAAATCCATCTGCTCAGCAATTTAGCGAGAAAATCCTTTCCAATCATCCGTGCTGTAGGTCCTTCATCCCCCGCCCGTGGCTCTGGTCAGGGCTTTTCCCACTCCAGCAGCTCCCATGGGGGTTGTGGGGGTTGGTTTGTCACAGCACCTCCGTTGGGGACACTCCAGGAGGGGTCACAGCTCGGGGAGGGGTCACACCCCCCTTGCAGAGGGTTTGACAGCAGCACTGACTCTTTTCCAAGCTGTTGTTTCACTCAGAAGAGTGTCACCCCTCCCAGATCCCACATCCACGGCACCATGTGCAGGATGCAGGAGGGCTCTGAGGGAGCACAAATCCCACCCGGAGCTCCATGAGCAGCCCTTGCACCTCGCAGGGGCAGCAGTGACTGAGGAGAGCTGGGATAATCCACGGCTCAGCCACTGCAGACATCTCCTGCAGGCATCCCACTGAATCCCACCTCAGCCGCTCCTGTCTCACAGAAAATCAATGGCAAGCATCTCAATTAATCACACCAGGGGCAAATTGATTAGGAGCCTAAATAAGGTCAACATGGTTGTCTGCTTATAGGGTGGGACCCCTTAATCATCATTTTATCTGCAGCGGGCTGCGGAACCGGCAATTCCAGCAGCTCCAAGGGATCTGCACTGAGCTCCTGCGGCTCCCAGGGCCACCACAGGAATTGGCATTCCAGCACACCCAGCTGGGGGCTCCTCTGGCTTCTACTGGCCCCATTAATGACTGATCCTTCTCTTTATCAGAACACACCATCTCCCCCCACTAAAGTCCTTCCCCTTCGTGCAGCAGCGCTCCTGCCATTCACATTAAAGGCTGTGGCTGGGGTGAATGACAGAGCTGTGACTGCTCTGTGGCCCCACAGCCCCCGAGTGCTGCCCACTCTGTCCCCTCCAGCACTGGACACCCCTCACCTCATTCACCCACTGCCGCTGCCCCAGCCACCCGCCGCCCCCTTCTCTTGTAAATACCGGTATAAATATTATAATTTGGTTTAATATTTAATACAGTCAGGTTAAATAAGCATTCCCAGCCCCATAAATAATCATTAACGGAGGATTCTAATTGTGCTGTTGGGATCCGGCTTCATGACTTATTTAGCGGGCAGACGCTCTTCCCCTCCGTGCTCCCCACACGCCGTAAATTAACCTGGGCTCAACTCTCCATGAGAACTTTGGGACACGTCACAAGGAGAAGGATTCACTCTGGGATGACTGGGATGAAGGCAGTGGGGACAGGGGCTGAGCAGGACCAGACTGTGAGAGGAGATCACGGATTTTGGGGCACCCTTGGCTGTGGGCACCTGGGCAGGGGGTGAGCTGTGCACAAGGGGCACCCACCCACCCTGCTCACCCCGGGGTGCAGAGACACAAAACACGGCCAGGAGAGCGAGGAAGGCTTTTATCCCAACCACAAACCTACTGTGAAATTGATTGGAAACAACAGCAAAAAAAGAAACAAAGCCCAAAGCACCAAACCCCGTGCACGGGGAATTGGCCAGGGGCGAGCGTTCTGAAAGCACCGAGTGGAGATACGAGGACAAGCAAAGTGCAGGAAAACCTCCGTGTGAATGTTTTCCCCTCGAGGGATGTACTTATGCAGTGCTGGAAAAAAAAGGGTTTTTCTTTATGTAGCCTAATTTCATCTTGAAAAACTACAAAAGTAAATGGAAAGAGCCCGGCTGGATCTGCGGGTGCCCTGGGTCTGTGCGGGTGGGAGCAGCTCTGCGTGCCCCAGGAGGGGTGGGGATGCCATGCCAGCCCCAGGGAAACAGGCATGTCCTGCTCCTCAGATGGGGGTGCCAGCCCCAGGGAAATGGGCACGTCCTGCTCCTCAGATGCCCTGGGTGCTCCTGCTCCCACTGAGCCCATCAGGATGGTCACATTTAGGGTCTATCCCCAAAGGGTGTCCCGTGCCCTCTGGATGTCAAGCAGGGAGGGACAGATCCAGTCCTCCCAGGGCAGTTTTCCTGTCCCTGGCATGCCCGCTCCAGGCCCTGATCATCCCGAGCCACGGGTGCCCCAAACAGTGCCAATCCTGACCCTGGGCTGCAGCTCTATGGGAAACGGCCTGTTTTATCTTTATTTGTCAGGATTTATATAAAAAGGGGATAGTTCAGCTCTAACTGTAATGATTTGGAAGAACAGCCCTCCAGTGGCCTCCTCAGCTCGCAAAGCGTCAATACCATCGATTGCTAAAAAACCTGATAGCCCTGGGCTGGCATAGCAGGGGAATGCTCCTTCCTGCTCCAGGTCCCCAAACCACTGAGCCCCAAACAGCTCCCTGTGCCTTGACAAAGCCAGCACAGGCCTCAGTGTAGTTCAGAGGAAAGAAAGAGCTGCCTGTCTGAGATCCACCAGGATCACCCAGCACAGTGCTGTCCTGCCATCTCACCCACCTTCCCGGGACAGGAACAAAAAAATGGGGAAGGAAACAATCAAACACAAGGCCATGGTTAGGGAGAGAGAGTTATTCAGCTTGCTGAAAATGGGTTTGACTTAAAAGAGAAGAAATAAAGTGTTTTAAAGTTAATGACAAATGTCAGCCCCATTGTGGGAATATTAAACTCTACAATTATTTGACAACCTTCCGCAGAGTTCCCTCCCTCATCGTGCCTGGAGTGGGGTGAGCATGGACAGCCCTGGGGGGCAGCAGGAGAGGTCCCCAGCATCTTCCTGGGATGGTGACAGCCCACCCAGCACATCCCCCCTCCCCCTGCCAGGACACTCTGCTGAGCTGCTGCTGAGCCAGAGGTGCACATCTGTCCCAGATGTGCTGTGCAGACAGCTGCTCTATGAGACAGTGACCACCCAGGAGCTGGCAGCGCTCACAGGGACAGTGCTGCCCCTGGGACATGAACACTCTCCTCACAGCCTGGCACGGGTGGGGGCTATGGCACATCCTGCTCACATTTCCTTGGCCGGGTGAGCAAAGGGCACCGGGCAAAACCCGTTCAATTGTGATGGCAGAGCAGCATCACCCAGCCCCTCCAGCACTGAAAACACCCCCCAGAGCCCATCCTGGAGCAGACAAACACACACTGCTCCTGTAAAAGTGACTTCAAACCCCCAAAGACTCATCCTGACGCTGGCAGGGACTGCTGGAATCTGCCACTGGGAACAGGATTAGTGCACGGAGCTCTGGAAGCAAGGTCACTGCGGGGAGTGAGAGCTGTGGCTCTGCTGCCACGCTGAGGGGCACGTGGGGTCCCAGGGAGGGTCACAGGGATGGTCACAGCTCGCTCCTGTGTCCCCCTGTCCCAAACCCACCCCCAGAGCCCTGCAGCAGCTGGAGCAGTGAGTGGTCACAGGAAGCACATGTGAATATGCATGTGATAGGAGAGAGCACACACATGTGCACAGGGCAGCCTGTGCGGCACAGCCAGAGCTGAGTTATTTGTAAATAATCCTTAATTAATAAGATTTGCAGGCCTGGATGGCTCCGTGGATTCCAGGCAGTCTCCGTTCTTCCACTTCTCAATTACAGCTTCGGGGAGGGAAGCAGGAACTGGCCAGGGTGAATTAGAGAGACTTTTGTCACGTTTAATATCACTTCATTTTGCAGACTGCTGACGCAGCGGGATTTCACAGCTTGGAATTTATGGTTCTTTTGAGAGACATGCGCAAAAAAAAAAGGAGGAAAAAATATCCTGCCATCAGCACAAAACCATCAACTCTGCCGGGAAAGAGCTGGGGTCTGGGAGACCCCCAGGGATCCCCAGGGGAGCAGAACTCAGCAGGGCTGGGGTGCAGGATCTGCTCCTCCAAACTGCAGGGTGAGAGCATCCAAAGACCCTGGGACAGCCCGAGCTGGCCTGGCCATCACCCTGGTGGGGTGCCCATGTCCCCAGTCCCCTGCTCACCCCACTGCCACTGTGGCTCCTGAGAGCAGCGGTGCTGGCACTGCCAGGGCCGTGTTACACCGTGTTATTCGGCCCCAAGGGAGTTTTATGCGAAATGACACACAATATAAATGACTGTTGTAAACAGAGAGTTTAATAAAGGGCTGTGTGCGAATTTTACAGCCTCCCCAAGGATAATTAAAATTATTTATCTACTTACCTAGCTTGCCACCAGAGCAGTCTATTAATTATTATCTATTACACAGGGCCTGCTTTGCATGCTGCCGGAGCACTGCCTGCCACCAGCACCGACAGGAACACACAGCAGCACTGGGAGGGCTGCGAGCCACACCACCATCCTGGGGTGATCCCAGGGTGCTCCAGCCCCCTCACAAAACCTCTGGAACCATCAGCACTCAGGAGCAGGTGTTTCTCCTGTTTGATTCTATAAAACAGCAGCTCCCCAGGGTCAGGAATGGAGCCGCAGGCACAGGGTGAGACAGAGCTCTCCCACCCGGGCTCCAGCTCTGGGCAGCCGCAGGTTCCAGGGATGGTGCAGGGACACCCCACCGGTATCCCCTGACTGAGCAGCCCCTCGAGGGCCAGAAGCGCCCAAGAGAGTGCAGAGAGACCCCGAGGGGCTTCACGGAGCGCCTGAGCGCAGCACAGAGGGCTCCGAGGAGAGGAGAGGAGAGGAGCGGCGCGCCCGGGGCCGGTGCCGCAGCCGCAGCGCTCCCTGCTCCTCTCCATCCATTAGCGTGACAGAGCAATCATCGGCGCCGAGCCTCCGGCATCCCCCGGCTCCTCTCTGCACATAAAGAGACCTCCGGGGGCTCCACTGTGCGGGTACTTAACATTGCTTTATTAGCTTAATAAACCCAGCGATGCTGCCAGAATGTCCGAACGGCCCGGGAGCCCTCCCCGCTGCAGGAGCGGCCGGAGCGGGGAGCGCAGCACCGCACAGCTCCCGCAGCCTTGGGCTGGCACCCCGAGCCCTGGGCTGGCACCCCGAGCCCTGGGCTGGCACCCCGAGCCCTGGGCTGGCACCCCGAGCCTTGGGCTGGCACCCCGAGCCCTGGGCTGGCACCCCGAGCCTTGGGCTGGCACCCCGAGCCCTGGGCTGGCACCCCGAGCCCTGGGCTGGCACCCCGAGCCCTGGGCTGGCACCCCGAGCCCTGGGCGAGCGCGGCCCCGCAGCCAGGAGCCCGGAGCAGCAGGGTCCAGCTGCTCGCTGCCACCGCGGGCTGTCAGCTCTTCCAGAGCACCATTAATCACGGCCGCAATTGCTGTTCGTGCCCATGGTGCCAGCCGCAGCTCTGCAGGGACCCCAGGACGCGCTGGACAGGCTGTGCCCAGCACCTTCCCTCTGGGCTGGCCAAGCTGCAGCGAGTCCAAGCCCTGGCACCGAGGTGGCACAGGGCAGGGCAGCCCCAGAGCAGCTCGGCACAGGAGCCCGTGTCACCCGGCCACCCAGGGCTGCATAAAAGCGGCTCCATCGGCAGGAGCCAGAGTCCATCAGAGCCCGCTGGGCTGTTCTCATCTCCCGGGGTGGCTCCTCTCCCTCAGCCCTGCAGGTCCCGGCACTGCCGGCTTCTCTTTGATCCCGCACAGTTACGCTTCCCGTCTCACAACCTAATAAAAGCCGCGTGATCGAATTCCAGGTCATTACTCAAGGAAAGGGACCCCCCCACACCGGCAGCTCCAACGCAGTTCCAGCGTGCCCAGTGCTCCTGTCAGCTCCTGCCACGTGCTGGCCTCGGTGGGCCCGGGTGCCCTCAGCGAGATGCAAAAATGTTCACGGAGCCGCTCCAAGGCTGTGCCGGGGGCTCTGTCAGTCCGGGCTTTGGCGAGGCAGGGCCAGCTCATGCTCACTCCCAGCAGCACCAAAGCAGCTCCGAGCTCTGCACTGCCCTTCTCTCCTCCCCTCTCCAGGAGTGCTGAACTGTCCCACAGGGGAGGGGCTGGGGACAGCTGCCACCCAAGGGACAACGTCCCCAGCACATGAAGGCACCCTCAGCCCTCAGTGCAGATATGCATGTTCCAGATGTGAAATTCCGAATAACATCACGTTAACAAAGCCAGGAGTCTCCAGTGGCAGGGTCAATCTGGATGTTTAGCTGGCTGTCACCAGTGCCACAGCTGTGGGCACTGATCCATCCATGCAGAGCAGAGGCCAGAGCCCGGGGGCACAGGGGACAGCATGGGGACAGGGACAGCATTGCAGCGACAGGCTGGGACTGGGAGCAGCGAGGAGTCCTGGACTGGGGACAGAGTTTGTTGTCCCCAAACCACGGTGGCCCAGGGCTCCGTTACAGAGAGAGCTGATGCTGCAGTTCTGTTAACTCTGGGGAGAAACCCACCCTGGCACAGCTCCTGGGGATGATGGACGATTATGGACCATCTGCACTTGCAGGGGGATGGATTTATGGTGCACAGACAGTTTGCAGAGTGTCCATTACTGTAACTCACGGGTGTCTCCAAAGCCCCTCCACTGCTGCAGCGGGGCAGTTTGGGCTGAGTGTTGGCAGGAAGGGAAACTCAGCTTTTTGATAGAGCCCTGTCAGTGCCAGGGGCTGCCAGGGACCCCCGGGCAGGGCAGGGCAAGGGGCTCTGCCAGCAGAGCACAGCACTGAGGGAGGATCTGGGGCTGAATTCCTGCCGTGCTGGTGGGCAGGAACAGTGGGAGTCTGGTGGAGGGAGGGAAGCCAGGGGAACAGTGGGGTTTGATGGAGGGAGGGATGCTCTGCTCTGGCTCCTGCTGACCGTGGGCTCAGAGCGTGTGCTCAGACACCACAGCCCTTTGGTGAGCCAGCCCAGGGAGGAGAAAGCCAACACAGGACCTGAGCACAGCAGCACGTGTCCCCTCCACACCCTGAGCCCAGCTGGGCATGAACCAGAGCTGCAGCTCAGAAGAAAAATACCCTGCACAACCTGTACTCAATACGAAAAGTGATTTCCCAAATTGTTTCATATGTCTGCAGAGCTGGGGAGAGCCATGGGAGTTTGCACCCAGCTGCACTGCTCGTGAGCACCAAAGTTCCCTGACCCCTGCCCAGTTCACCCCAACAGCCCCAGCCCTCTCTCCCCACGGGGCCCTGCCAGCAGCAGCCCCCACCTTGTTCCCCCTGCTTGATCCCCTTTCCTGGCACCCACCACTTCCACCAGGAAGAATTCCCCACCAGGAGGACCAAGCATGGACCAACGTGACCCAGGAGCGAGTGGGTAGAAGGAGGCAGCAGATGGGACCTCTGAGCACGGAGAGAGATACATGTTGAATAACAATGGTGAATTCCCCTGAGCTCTGGTGTTTTTAATGCTGGATTAGGCTGTCAGGCAGCAATTAAATGGGGTAATAAAAAGCTAAGTGCTCATATTTCAAGGTCCCTGCCTCCTGCACGGTGGGGAGGAGCAGGGCAGGGGGCTGCTCTGCTTCCCAAGGGGTCCAGCCCGGTGATTCCAACGAAGAGCAAGGAACTTTTCAAAGGCAGTTTGCAGCTGCTGCTGGGACACCCCCAAGCCTAAGATGCTCCCAGGCTGTGCTGCCTCTCCCCCAGGATGTGTGGCCCCTTTAGCCCCTGTCTCTCCCAGGATCCAGACGTGTCCCCACAAACGCTTCCCCTTCCCACCCCAGCACCCCCCCCAGCCCATCACACTGGCTCAGGTGTCATGAGCCCCTGTGCTTCTTTAACCTCCTCGTGCAGCTCCTATCTGGGGCCTGGCTTGATCAGTTTTTATCCTGTGTAATATTCATCACGCTGGTTTATTTATGGGCCCCCTCTTCGGGAAGGTATTTTTCAGGCCTAGTGAATAAAACATAAGGCTGTGCGGGTTGTCAGAGGGAATGCGGCTCCTCTGATGTCAGCCTGACTAACGGCCTTTAGTTTTCTCCAACGACTGCACTTTGAGAGAAATTTATTTGTATTTGGGTTCCCGATGGTCGGTGAGATGTGAGTTCTTTTCCCTTCAGAATAAATGAGGTTTCAGCTCCACGGCAAGGGGTGGGAGCGTGAGGGGTGGGTGTGGACCCTCGACCCCGGGACAGCGCAGGAGTGGGACCCCAGAAAGGGGAGGACTCTCCAGGACCCCCCTGCAGCCATGCCAAGGGTGGAGGGCAGGGCTGAAACAGCCAGAACTCTGAGCACTGTCCCTGCCATGGGGACCCCAGAGTGCTTCACACACAGAATTCCCATGCTTGGGGACACTGACAGCTACTCAGGCTTGACACAAACACCCCATAGCGCCATCAGCTCCTAATGCCCACCCGTCTGCTCCCCTGTGCCATTCCAGCTCTGTCCCAATGCCCACCTGTCTGCTCCCCTGTGCCCATTCCAGCCCCATCCCACCCGCCCATCACAGCCCACAGATGAGGGGTGGGCACACACACCCCCTGTGCCACACAGCCCAGCCCGGCATCGCCACCACACCGTGGGGCAAACCCTTCCCTGAGCCGGGCAAGGAATTCTGGCTGTGACCCAAAACTCCTATTTAACAAATCAAACCATAAAAACCCACAGCCGCAGCCAGGAGATTTCCCTCCATCAGCTGCTAATTTATGGGGCTACTGGTGTCAGCGGTTTGAAAGCAGCAGAATCCCATCAAAGAGCTGCCCCAACTCGGCGCTGGGCACTTGAAAACAATCACAAACACGCTGCCGAGGAGGCTGCTCGGGATGCAATTCCTTGATGTTTAATTATTAATATTCCAGGCAAACAAGTTAAATTCGACTGAAGAGAAAGAGATGCCAGAGTTCGAAGTGAGCTGAAGGAGCATCATAAATCATCCCGGGAAGTGTTTGGCAGGAGCCCCACTGGAGCCACTTGTGCCGGCAGGGAAGAGAGGGTCCCGGGAATATGGGCAGAGAGGATGGGGAATGTGGGCAGGGAGGATGGGGAATCTGAGCAGGGAGGATGGGGAATGTGGGCAGGGAGGATGGGGATCTGGGCAGGGAGGACGGGGACCAGCGGCACACGATGTCCCTGAGACACAGGGAGGGCTCTGGAGCTGTTTCTGGAGCTCTCCACGCCCTGGACAGAGCAGGAGCAGGGAGGAGGACAAGCACAGCAGCTCCATCCGTCCATCAGCGCTGGCTGAGGCTCTGCCCTCCCTGCTGGCACCAGCAGTGGCTGTCCTGCATGGCCACACTCTGTCACTGGCACCCCACACTGTCCCCACGCTGTCCCACCTGCGCTGTCCCCGTGTCACTGCACCGCTCCCACAGTGCTCACGCACATCATCACCCTCGGCACCACCTGAGCTGCTCCTAACACAGGCATTTCTTAGCCCGGAGTGTTTGGGACACCCTGCTGGTTTTGCAGACTCCACCTGTCCCCCCAGCACCCCCAAACTCTGCGTGGGGCTCACCATGACAGAAAGACAGTGCCCAAATGCTGTCAGCACAGCACCTCCTGCCTGTACTCATTCTGGGGCCAAATCCACACTTCTCTGCCTTTCTCCAGCTTCCCATTTCTTCTCCAATATCCTTTCTGAAATCCCTGCAAAACCCCTCAGTGCAGTGCAAAGGGAGGATGACAGACATCACTGGTGAGACACCTTCTACCTCTCACAGGGGTCACAGGAACCACTTACAGCCACTTATGGGGTGTCCCTGTTCCCAGGTCCCGTACTTCAGCATTCTTCCCACTCTCCTGTCCCTCTACTTTCCCATCTTTGCAGTTTTCTTTTCCCCACCAAGCAGAAAGGAGAGCAGCCAACACTTCCTGCTGCTTCATCTCGATTCAGTCAGTTTTATATCTCGCAAATGCATGTGCAGATTTCTCCACTTCTTTATTTGTTCATTAAGACTCCAATAAAAGTGTTATAAAAACGCCCTTTTCTGTTGGTAATTGCAATTCCTGGTTTAATATGCGAGCGGTGCTGGCTCTCCTCAGAGATTCTGTAAACACCACGGCCACAGCCACAGCCCCATTATCCCTCTCCTCTGTCTTTCTGCAGAGCAAGGATTTTTGCTCTGATGTTTCTCACACCGAGCGTCTGCCTCAGGCTGAAATTTTGAGGGAAGTTTTAGCAAAAACAGTTCAAACATTTCCGAGAACAAGGAGGGGGGAAAATGCTGTTTTGACACATTGGAAAAATAAAAAAAAAAGTGCTGTACAACCCCGATGCTCGGGAGAGTTCACACCTCCCGCAGTCAGGGAGCAGCCACAGCAGGGCTGGAGATGGGGGTGCCCCTGGTCCCCATTCCCCACTGGGTCCCTGCCCACCCTGGCAGCCTCACACCGAGTCCAACACTTCTCCCTCTCCCCAAGGAATCCATGAAAAAGCCAAGAAAACACTGAGAGAAGTCCCGGGACAAGGCAGTGACACACAGCCCAGGCCCCCGGTCCTTCTGGGGGTTACACTTAGGGCTGAGCCACTGAGCATCTGGAAACCCCAGCAAAGTCCCACAGAAGAAATGTTTGAGAGAAAATGCATCCTGTGAGGTGTATCAGCGACATTCTGATATGAATGAACACATATCAGTGTGTTCAGGAACCTGATCATCTGGCACCTGGCACTGGGATCAGCGAGGGGTCTGCACCTCCACCCGCAAAATTCCCAAATGGGAGGAGGGCTGGGAGAGCAGGGGGGCACCGAGAGACCCCAGGATGGAACAGCAGCACAACACAGCAACAGAGTGGGTGCTCACTTGGAAAAGGAGGATTTGGGAACTGGCATGCAGAAATTCCAACTTGTGGAGTGCAAACAGCTCCTGCCAGCGCTGCCACAGCAGCAAAGCACACCCAGGAATCAGCTTGGCATAAACTGCCTCCAACAGCCCCCATCAGCATGAAAACCAACATTTTAGTTGCTAATTCTGGAAGATTGAACTGTGCAAAGATCAAGATTTCTTTATGCCATCATTTTTCACTCCAAAAAATCAAGAAAAGCAGGGCTCTGGTGGCAAATGCCTGTTCTGGAAGGAAGTTGCTCTGGTGGATCAGATTGTTCTGGTACCGGATCATAATCTATCAAAGTCGGAGTCCCCAGAGCAAGAGAAATCAAAACATCATGAATAAAGTGCAACTTTAAGACTGGGGCAGTGTGACAGTGTCAGCCCGAGCCTCTCGCTATCGATGCCCTCCCCTCATCACGTCGATGCTGGCTGAGCCCGCTGCCGACAGCGCATTTGCTCAATTAGAGGAGAACAAATAAGGCAACAAGCCAAGATGGAAGCGGTAAACACTGCGCTGAGCACCAGGGCTCTGCACCCGCCCCGTGGGCACCATGGCTGCTCCAGACCCGTGGGCACGATGAGGAGTGCCCACCCCACTGCCCTTCACCCTCCTGCCCCGATAATCTGGCAATGAGCACCCACCCGAGAGACACCGAGGGACCCCAGAGCTCGGGGTGAAGGTGAAGCACAGCACAGAACATCACCCAGATGGGGCATCAGCTCCACCAGTGACCCGTGCTGAGCCAGGAACACACTGGTGAGGGTGTGGATGTGGTGACCACCACCCACGGGGACAGGGATGCAAATCCACACAAACACAGCCCAGAACTGTGCTCCTGGAGCTGTTGGTGTGCTCCTGGAGCTGTTGGTGTGCTCACAGAGCTGTCTGTGTGCTCCCAGAGCTGTTTGTGTGCTCCCAGAGCTGTTTGTGTGCTCCCAGGAACACCCAAGCCCTGTTTGTGCACAGGGGCTGTTTGAAGCACAGCACAGTGCTGCACTCCCCTGTGCTGGGGGCATTCTCAGCCCCCAAATCGCCTCGGGGCCGCCCTGCTCAGGGTTCCCCACATCCCCCCATCGCTCTGATCCTCCTCACAGCTCCAGCGGGCACTGCTGCAGGCACTGGGGGGTTCTGGCCCTCGTGTGGTGCCTCTGGCTCTCGGTTCACACTTTCAAAGGCAATTAGAGAAGCCTCAGATGTGTCAGGAGCAGGCAGGCAGCGCAGGAGGGTGTGTGTCACATTTGCCACTGGCCAAGTCACCCACCTCGGTGTGGGTGTGTGAACAGAGCCCCGGGGAGCCGAGAGAGAGGGATGAGGCAGGTCAACACCCTTGCACAGCTCTGGGGAGACAGGCTGGACACACAATTCACAGCTGGGCACATCCTGCAGCCTCTGCAGCAGCCAAGGGTGCCCAGGCTGCAGCAGTGAGCACTGGCCAAGCGCCCAGCCCTGCCAGGAACCACAGAGGAGCCCCCAGGGACCCCCCACTTCCCACTCTGAGCACCCTGGAGCTGCTGGAGCAGGGCTCAGCCCCCAGTGGGTCCCCATTGCCCCGCTGCCATCTGAGCTGGCACTGAGTGCTGCCATTGGAGCACGGGATCCAAGAATCCAAAGGAAAACTCCCTCTCCCGAGAAGGGTGAGCAGAGGAGAGGACAGCCACAGGCAGAAGGGCTTGGTGCAGGGTTCATTGTGTGGAGCTGGGCCATGGAAGGCAATGGAAATACGGGCACAGGCAGAAGGGCTTGGTGCATGGTTTATTGTGTGGAGCTGGGCCATGGAAGGCAGTGGAAACACGGGCACAGGCAGCAGGAGCCCGGCAGGCTGGGGGAGCCAGCAGAAGGCAAAGCAGATGTTGGGATGGACACCCAAAGTAAAAGGGATGGCAACAAGGGGAGAGGAGAACGGCCACAGGCAGGACTGGCCACCTCCTGCCCAGAGCAGGGAACCTGATCTACACCATCCCTACGGCTCAGCCCTGGCCCATCCCCTCGAGGGAACGGCAAAGGCTGCGTGGCTCTGACAGCCCCCAGGGCTGGAGACCTTCAGTGCCCAGCAGTGACCAGCAAAGCGCCACTGCCAGCCCGGGCACCAGGGCAAAGCTTGTGCCAGGCGCCTGCACCAGCCCATTAGTGCAGGGATTAAAAACCCTCCTGCATCGCCAAGTCTGACGCCTCTGAGCTGGGCTGCCCGGGCTGGCAAGTGCCAGAGCGGAGCTGTAACAGAAAATCTGCGTGTGGCTCCGTGCAGTCTGAGCAGCATTAGATCAGTGCAGCCTAAATCCCCCGGTGCCAAGAGCTCCCAGCCTCGCTGACGGTGCTGAGCCCAGCAGAGGTGCAGGCAGGGTGTGGGGGAAGCTCAGGATTCACCAACACCAAGATTTCAGAGCCCCTCCTGCCAAGGGCAGCGCCGAGCCTGGCATCACCCTGCAGGCAATGGGAAACCAGCGAGGGGAAGGACAGGGCAGGTGCCCACAGCAAAGCAGGGGGGAGCAGCCCCACCAGAACAAAGGCAGAAGGGGCTCAGAGACAGAGCCCGGCCCCGGGAGCTGCAGTGTGGATGAGACCCCGATCCTCGCCCACGCTGCCCTCTGACAGCTCCTCTGCCGGGCAGAACGGTCACAGTGCCGCGGCTCACAGAGCTCCCACAGCCGCTCCGAGAGCTCTTCCTCACAGCAAGGCCTCTCTCTGCTGCTGCCCGAGGAGCACGCAGACATTTCTTCACAGGTTTTAAAGCTCTGTCACATCCCACTGAGCTCCAGCTCTCGCTAAATCCGCAGCGCTGGCTGTGGGATTTCCAGCCGGCCGCCGCCCCCGCCAGCGCAGGGGGATGGACTGAGGCACCTCAGCCGAGGAACACCGCGGATCCTCTGCCCCACGGGCACGGGGGCAGCTGGCAGAAGGATGCCGGTGTTCATGGGACCTCTGTGCCAGTGCTGCCCGTGTGGGGAGCCCCTTCCCGGCCGGAGGTGCCCGTCCGGCTGCAGAGCTGCTCCTGTGCCACACCAAACCCAGCGGGCAGCACAGAGCCTTTTCCCAAGGGAGCCCCGAGTGTCGGGATTTCAGCACTGGGAGATGAGGGCTGGCAGGGACACGGGACAGCCCAGAGGGAGCGGGCACGGAGCTGTCTCTGCACCGATGCAATTAGCTAAAGCAGTTAACGACAGCTCCAAGGCGGTGCTAAATGAGCAGCACTGGCCATGCCAGACCCTTCTCACGCTGGTGCTCCCATCACGCCTGTCAGGCACCCTCAGAGCCTTCATCTCCTGCCCCGCTGCCCCCAGCTCAGCCCCGCATTGTCCTGCAGACCCCCGACCCGGCCACTCCATCGCCGGCAACACGCAGGGCACCGGCACAGCACGACGATTTAATTGCATGTCAAAATTAAATCTCTTTTGATGAAGAACAATTCAACTATGGCTCTGCCTAATCAAATTAACAAAGTCTTTTTTGATTTTCAATTATCTTCTTCGCCGGAACACTTTATCCGCTGCTCCTGCGATGCGGCTGACAAGCCCCGACTAACAATTGAGGTGTTTTGCCGCACTTGAGCGAGGCAGGGTGACCGCGGGGAGCCGAGCCGGGAGACAACTGCAGCAAACACGCAGGACAAAGTGACAGCGGCAGCCCCTGACTGCGGCACGGCTGGGGACGGGCCAGCTCCTGTCCTGGCCGGGACCATCCCACCCACAGCAGCCACACAAACACGGCTGCAGCACCGCCCGCACCCCAAAGAGGAGCGCAGAGACTCCTGTGGGACAGCCAGCAGCGAGGGCAGTCCTGACAGCGTGATCTGACAGAGAAAGAGAAGAGGATGATCCATCCTCAGCAGACACTCGCTATCCCTGGAAGCAGGGGAAGGGGATGGAGATGTCCTTGGAGGGGACTGGGCGGCTCAGGGCAGCCTCGGTGCTCATGCTGCCTGTCAGGCTGTAGGACCTGCCCATCTCTGCCAGCACTGCCCATCACAGTGCTCAGGCATCTCCTGTCCTTCCTCATCCTCCAGAGGCCATGTCCTGGCTCAGCCCCAGTGCTCTGCCAGGGCCAGGCGGGTCCCTGTGCCCTGAGATGGACACTCCACCCTCTCCGTGTTTGCACACCAGTCAGTTCTCCTCTTGAAGTGACTTTTGGGTGTGACAGCTGAGTGACAGTTGGTCAGCAGGGAATGGGGGCCGTGGCAGGGACATGGCAGGAGGGGGATCCATCTCACTGCTCTGTGCTCGGTGAGCTCCAGCCCCTGGGAGGGCACTGCGGCTGCGGGCACCGTGAGGGGTGGGCACTGCGGTGTGGGGTGGGCAGTGCGGTGTGGGGTGGGACCCCACTGCGGTGGTGGGGTGGGCACTGCGGTGTGGGGTGGGCAGTGCGGTGTGGGGTGGGCACTGCGGTGTGGGGTGGGCACTGCGGTGAGGGGTGGGCACTGCGGGTGGGGTGGGCAGTGCGGTGTGGGGTGGGCACTTGCGGGCTCAGCTGGAGCACTGAGGGTGCTTTGTCTGGGGTTTCCTCTTGAGGATGGTGCTCGGTGCTCCCCTGGGTCCTCTCTCTCT
>CM019230.1:614798-638936 GCA_009741485.1 Malurus cyaneus samueli
AGCAGGGACACAGGGACAGGTCCCAGGGGCACGGTGGGGATGAACAAACCTGCAGGGAGAGACAGCAGATTTCTGACTGAGAACCGATGGCCCATTGCTCTGCACGAATCTTCCTCCACACTGCGGTTCTGCAGTGCTGGGGCTGCTGGAGGAGCTTTCCTAAGGGGAGAAAGCCTTGCTCAGGTGAGGCTGGTGCCCGTTGTGCCTTTGTGCTGGTGCCCGTTGTGCCTTTGTACTGGTGCCCATTGTGCCTTTGTGCTGGTGCCCGTTGTGCCTTTGTGCTGGTGCCCGTTGTGCCTTTGTGCTGGTGCCCCTGGCCACAAAGCACTGGGAGCTCCTGTTTTAGGTGTGGCTGAAACTGTCACCTCTGCCTGTGCCAGTCCGGGCTCACACCTGCTGCCACGATCGCCCGGTGCCCACTTCAGTGCCAGCTGATTAAATTAAAGTCCTACTGAGTTTGAATAATTTTCCCTGTGAAATGTGGCAGATGGCCTCCATTAGGCGTCTGCTCCCAGCATCTGCCAGGATGTGATCAACCCCTCTTTGGAAAAGGCACAAAAGGGATTCGAAGTGGAGAGACCTGGGAATGGGAGCCCTTCCCTTCATCCACGAAGAGAGAATCAAATACTGGTGTGAAAGCAGTCGGTGTTCTGGAGGAGCAGAGTGTGCACGTTCCTGCAGCTCTCTGCCTGCTGTGGGGTGGGGTTGTGCTGCTCCTCTCCCACCAGCCCCGCTCATCCTGGGGCCAAAATGGGGCTGTGTTGGGGCTGCTCTGTGTCCCCGTGTTGGGGCTGTGTTGGGGCTGCTCTGTGTCCCCGTGCTGCAGAGCGGGGTGTGCTCACAGGGGCTGCTTCTCCTCAGCTCTCGGGGAGCGTTCTGAGCCCTGGGGATCCCAAGGGTTTGCGCTGTTCCAGAGCAGCTCTGAAAGCCGTGCTCAGCCTTCCTTGGCTGTCCGGGGTGTGTACCCAGAGCTGGGCTGGATTACGGGGTACACTGGGTTATGGGGTACGGACAGGGGGCAGGGCTGGGACCGGGTTATGGGGTACGGACAGGGGGGTCAGGGCTGGGACCGGGTTATGGGGTACGGACAGGGGGTCAGGGCTGGGACCGGGTTATGGGGTACGGACAGGGGGTCAGGGCTGGGACCGGGTTATGGTACGGACAGGGGTCAGGGCTGGCCGGGTTATGGGGTACGGACAGGGGGTCAGGGCTGGGACCGGGTTATGGGGTACGGACGGGGGGGCAGGGCGGGGGACGGCAGCACCGGCGGCGGTAGGGGCAATATTTGCCGCACGGGCTGCGGGGGACCCCGAGTGACCCTGAGTGTGACCCTGAGTGTGACCCTGAGTGTGACCCTGAGTGTGACCCTGAGTGTGACCTGAGTGTGACCTGAGTGTGACCCGAGTGTGACCCGAGTGTGACCCGAGTGTGACCTGAGTGTGACCCCCGAGTGTGACCCTGAGTGTGACCCGAGTGTGACCCCTGAGTGTGACCTGAGTGTGACCCGAGTGTGACCCGAGTGTGTGACCCCTGAGTGTGACCCCTGAGTGTGACCCTGAGTGTGACCTCGAGTGTGACCCTGAGTGTGACCCCGAGTGTGACCCGAGTGTGACCCTGAGTGTGACCCCTGAGTGTGACCCTGAGTGTGACCCTGAGTGTGACCCGAGTTGACCGTGTGACCCTGAGTGTGACCCGAGTGTGACCCGAGTGTGACCCGATGATGGTGACCCTGAGTGACCCCTGTGACCCTGAGTGTGACCGAGTGTGACCTGAGTGTGACCCTGATGTGTGACCCCTGAGTGTGACCCTGAGTGTGACCCCTGAGTGTGACCCTGAGTGTGGCCCTGAGTGTGACCCTGAGTGTGACCCTGAGTGTGACCCTGAGTGTGACCCTGAGTGTGACCCGAGTGTGACCCCTGAGTGTGGCCCTGAGTGTGACCCCTGAGTGTGACCCGAGTGTGACCCTGAGTGTGGCCCGAGTGTGACCCCTGAGTGTGACCCTGAGTGTGACCCGAGTGTGACCCCTGAGTGTGATCCTGAGTGTGACCCGAGTGTGACCCTGAGTGTGACCCGAGTGTGACCCTGAGTGTGACCCGAGTGTGACCCTGAGTGTGACCCCTGAGTGTGACCCTGAGTGTGACCCGAGTGTGTGACCCCTGAGTGTGACCCCTGAGTGTGACCCCCGAGTGTGACCCGAGTGTGACCCTGAGTGTGACCCGAGTGTGACCCGAGTGTGACCCCGAGTGTGACCCCTGAGTGTGACCCTGAGTGTGACCCCGAGTGTGACCCCTGAGTGTGACCTGAGTGTGACCCGAGTGTGACCTGAGTGTGACCCGAGTGTGACCGATGCCCTGAGTGTGACCCGAGTGTGACCCTGAGTGTGACCCCTGAGTGTGACCTCGAGTGTGACCCTGAGTGTGAGCCCGAGTGTGACCCCTGAGTGTGTCCCCCATGTGTGACCCCCGTGGGCTGTGGCACGGTGGGGACCCCGCAGGGACCCCGTGGCAGAGGGAGGAGCAGGAGGAGGAGGAGGAGGCTGCGCTGGGCGTTTGCCAGCTCCAGGCACGCAGGGGTGATCTCCACCTGCGATCCATACGGATGGAGAAGGTTTCCCTCCAAACAGCTGAATAAAGCAGAAAAGGCACCAGAGCTGCAGCGGGGCTGCTGTAGGATAACTCTGGGATGCAGGAAGGGATGTGCTGTGAGGGATCCCACTGTGCCCTGCCTGCAGGTTGGGTGAGCACCCCCGAGCACAGGGGGAAGGCCAAGCTCGGTTCTAATGCAGAGGAGGTACCAGATAATCCAGGGAGAGCCGTGGGTGGGTGTGCTGAGCACCCAGAGTGGCACGGGGTGGCGAGGGGATCCCTGGAACCTCTGCTGCTGCTGCTGCCCCACAGCCGGGCTGGCAGCAGGGAAAGGGCAGGAGGAGCCATCCCCAGGAATGTGGGGTTCACCCAGCCCTTCCCACCTGGATGGGCTCATCCCACCCTCGCTGTCCCAAATGCTCCCCGTGTGCCAAGTGACAGATCCATTTACTGCAAAGGGGGGAGCGGCAGTGTGGCTCTGGGAAAAGGGGGCAGGAGGAAAGGAGCTGCCTGTGCTCATCCTCTGAAATCTGTGCCTTGCCCCGAGGTGGGGCATCCTCCCGTGCCCGGCAGCTCCTGGCACAGGCATTGCCGGTGCCCACGGGAACCCCAAGGACAAATAACCCCGTATCTGTAAGAGAGAGGAGGCAAATGCAGCCCGGCCACTGCTCTGGACATGAGCAGAGCTCTGGGATCTCTCCCACATGTGTTGTCTCTGTGTTGCCTCTCTCACAAACTGCACAGGACGTGCAGAAGTGTCCGATCACAGCAGCCACCCCAGCTGGACTGTGAGCCCCTGCCTGGGACTCGAGGGGAAATGGCTCAAATTTAACCTGGCCCAGCAGGGAGACAGGGCCAGAAATAAGTCACCTTGAAATAAATCACCCATTTGATCACCATGAGCAGAACCCACCTGCATGGATGGAAGGACAAAGTCTCCAGCAGCCCTTGGCCAAACTGACTGAGAGGCAAATCCTTCCTGAGCCCAGATCTGGGAGCACATTTACACCCAACCCAACAATTCTGTCCCATCATGCAAACACGAGGTCGGATCATTTCCTCCCTGGTGTTACAGCGTGCCCAGACTCAACACTAAAGCTTATCTGTTAAACCTGAGCTTACCAGGACTGACCCCACAAGGACCCACGGGCTGGGGGTGACCCTGGCCCAGCCCCTACATCATCCTTCTTCCTTCCCCCACATTATCCTTCTTCCTTCCCAATTTCCACGGTCACACCATCCTTCCTCCTTCCCCCATTTCCACGGCCACCCAGCTGCCACAGCCCCCGGGCAGAGGGAAAGTGCAGAACCAGCTCTCCTCATCTCTGAGCTGCTGGAAAACCATTCACCTGCCAGCTCAGGATGTTTCAAAAAGGTCCAGCTCAGCTGGAAAATCCATGGAGCTCAAATGAAACCGGACAGCGAGGGAAGGGGATAACTTGGCAGCTGCTCACATTTAGTTTGCACCTTCTTTGCCAGTGCGGAAGGAAACAAACGACCTGTGAAGGGAACTGAGCGCAGTGATTCATTACCCCCGATGTGTGAKGATGGCTTAATTATTTTTCTAACTGGGGAGAGACGTTTTCTGACAGCAGGTGCAAATTAATTCTCCACTGTTTTAAGGAGTGATCGGCCCAGGACAAGCAGAAAACTGGAAAACCTAATTAAATCGGGAGCTGGGCAGAATAAATGGAGCAAAGAGTTTGTTTGCATGGTGCTGATGGGCATTAACGATCACTGGGAAAGGCACCAGGGCTCCCAGCAGGAAACTGGGATTTCTCCAGGGCTCCGTGTGCCCGGACAGGCTCTGACAGTTGGGGCAGGAGATGCCATGGTGGTCACAGCTCGGGCTACTGCTGCACACAGATGGGGAAAAAAACGGGCTGTCCCCAGGGAGAGGAATCCACGGACCAGGAAAACACGGGCTGTCCCCAGGGACAGGCAGAGATGGAGGGGAAAAACCAGGGCTGTCCCCAGAGAGGCATCAGTGAATGGGAAAAACCAGGCTGTCCCCAGGGAGAGGAAATTATGGACCAGGAGAACCAGGAGAGTCCCCAGGGAGAGGAAACTACGGACCAGGAGAACCAGGAGAGTCCCTAGGGAAAGGAATCTATGGATCAGGAGAACCAGGAGCATCCCCAGGGAGAAGCAGAGCTCTCCCCAGGCAGAGGGATCTGTGGATCAGGAGAACCAGGAGCATTCCCAGGGCTCTCAGGGCTCTCCAGGAGAAGCTGAGCTCTCCTCAGGCAGAGGGATCCATGGACAGAGAAGCAGGGCTCTCCCCAGGCAGAGGGATCTGCAGGTTCTGGGTGCAGGAGGTGGCACTGGAGGCTCCCCGCAGCCGGCTGTGGAGCACTGGGCACCCCGAGCTCCTCCAGGCTCTGCATCCCTCGAGGCTCAGAGGCTGTCCCGTCACTGAGCACCCACGGGCAGGGGCAGTGGGTGAGAAGCCCGTGCCATTCGTGCCCAGCCCTGGATCGCCAGCCCGGGCACCAGAGGAGCCGGCACAGCCCTGGCAGCCCCGCTCTGGCCCTGCTGCACCGAGGGGTGAGCAATAACAACACCACCTGAAGGGCTTTGCCACGGGGGGGAGCAGCCAGGGCTGATCCCAAACCTCCTCCTCAGCTCCACAACCAGGGAAGAGTTGATGTTGAGCGGTTGCCATGGAAACGCTATTTCTATTTTCCAGCAGGTCCAGATCCAGCCCAGCCCAGGCAGCACTCAGTCCCGCTGCCAGGTGGGGTCACCATCACCCCCTCCCTCCAATTCCAGCCTCGGGGGGATGGAGCCCCTCCAGGACACCCTCAGTGCTGAGCCAGCAGCATCCACAGCGCCGCATCCCACAGCACCTCAGCGATTTTAAAGGAAGGAGCATTTCTGAGTCCCAACTCAGATGATGCAAACATGAATACGGGGGAGATCAGCAGCACCAGGAGGTTAAACGGGAGCTCTGATCTCCCTGCTCATCCTCTCACTGCTCACATCCCCACCCCGCTCACCCCATCCCAGCCCTGCGCTCCCTCCCACTCCGCTGACTCTGAGCCCCCGGGGCTTCTCTGCCCGCCACCCCCCTGCAGCACACCCGCAATGCTGGGAAAAAGAGCCCTAATTGCTTTTTGTTTTTCTGCTTCTCCCATCATTAAATCCCTTCTTCATCCCTAATAGTTTGGGATTCTGTGAAGGTTAATATGTTTCAGGTTCCACACAAGTACAGCTAATTAACAAACAGTCCCCTCAATTCCCTTTAATGCTACACATGGAATGCAATCGCTGCAATTACCTGCTTCCCAAAGCCATTACAAACCACAGAAAATTAGCTGGAACAGGTGATAAAAACCTTCTTTTATTATTGGTTCATGAAAGGAGCCGATCTCCAGACAGGCAGCAGCTTTGCACTGCGCTGGAAGGGGCCAGCACCTCCCAAACAGCCCAGCTGGGATCACCCCGCTCCCGGTGACCCCAAAACACCATCAGCTCCGGGTTCACTTCCCTTTGGGGGCTCAAGGCCCGACTCAACACCTCAGAGCCAAGAGCCAGTCCTGTTCTATTGCTGAGAACAAGCTGGAATTAAAGCAAACTCTGGCTGCCCATGGGGAGCCGGGGAAGGGGCAGAGCTCTGACTCCATGGGACACCCTCCTGCTCAGGGTGAGAGCCCAACCCAGGGCACTCCTGGCCCAGGGTCCTCAGGGCTGGGGGGCTGTCACCGTCCTGAAGCAGTGCTGGGCCACAATCCCTGGGGACACACCCAGAAACAGGGGACTGTCTGGGGACACACACCCGAAACAGGCACAGCGGGGAAAACGCATCCTCTCCTGAAGGAAAAAGAGCTTGGTCACACAGCCTGGTGGCACAGCTGGGTGGCACAGCTGGGTGGCATAGACGGGGTGGCACAGATAGGTGGCACAGCCTGGTGGCACAGCCTGCTGTCCCCTCCAGCACAGCCTGGTGGCACAGCCTGGTGGCACAGCTGGGTGGCACTGCCTGCTGTCCCCTCCAGCACAGCCACAGCCTCCCCAAGGGCACCGCTGGTGCTGCCCATGCCCAGAGTCCGGCGGGTGACCATGGGCAGCCACCAGGGTCACTGCCCACTCCCAGAGGGTCTGAGTGTCTCCAGCCGGGCTCTACCAGCCCCCAGGCACGGTGAACATCGGCAGCCAGGGCACGATGCCAGGGCCGGTGCCAGCTCTGGGTGTCCTGCTCATCACACCCATCCCCTGAGCATCCTCTCACACCACATCAGCATCCTCCCCGAGCGCCAGAGCACCCTCCAGTGATGGGCCTCCCATGCAAGAGCTCCTTAAAAATGTAAATTGGGAACAGCCTCACAGCACAGGAGGAAAATCACTGTAAACAAAATCGCAGTTGCTGTGGAAACCATTAAAAATAGATTCCCCACGCTCCCCCTTTTGTGCTGGGTATTATACAGCTGGGTTCCTTCATCCCGCATTATTATTACTTTTTAATTATGAATAATTTCCTCCCTTCTATAGGAAGATGGAGTAAAAACCAGAACTTTCAAAACGAGGGGCCTTTAGGATATGTTTCAATATGCAAATGAAGGCAAACATGCGTTCGGTGCTGTTTACGCCACAGGGTAAAAAAAAAAATCTTTCCGCATTAACCCTTTCCATGCCGCAGCCCCTGTTTGCTCCCCTTTCCCCCAGCAGGAAGGTCAGGCCCACCATGGGCTGGATCAGGGTGAAGGGATGGCTGGTGGCACCCATTTTGGGCTAACAGCTCAGCAAACGGGGCAGGTGCTGCTGTGGACACCGTGTGAGAGCTGCTCCATGGCAGAGAGCAGCTCTGCCCTCACAGGAGCTGCTGCTGCTGCCTCAGGGCCAGTGCAGAGCTCACAGTGCTGGGAGAGCCCTGCAGCAGGGACAGGGACACGCTGCCCCAGGGGACAGGGCACGGTGACCCCGTCACACTGACCAGTGACAGAAATCCCATCTCAGAGAGCAGGGACAGAAATCCCATCTCACTGACCAGTGACAGAAATCCCACTCATCACCCCATCCCGAGGCACTGCACTGACACAGGAACCGCTCTCTGAGCAGAGGAAAGGCACGGAATGATCTGGAAATCCACGGGAAGATGGTCCCGTTCCAGACTCTGACTCAGTGGCTATTTGCAGCCCTTGTCCACGGGAGAGGATGCTCCCGCCCCGCACGCACGGAAGGTTCCCGAGCAGGCTGGCCCCGGCACAGTGCCCAGAGAGCAGAGAGCAGATGGACGGGGCTGGGAACCTTCCAGGGCACACTGAGCCCATGTCCTACCTGCTCTGACACCCTGCTGCCCGGGGCTGGGGCCAGAGCCTGGAGAGCAGAGCCTGGAACCCAGAATCCAGAGCCCAGAGCTCAGAGCTCAGAGTCCAGAACCCAGAGTCCAGAACCCACAGTCCAGAGCCTGAAACCCAAAATCCGGCTGGTCTGGGCTCTGCTGCCCAGCCCAGAGCACCCAGAGCTGCAGGACAGACACACCCTGCACCCATGGTGACCCAGTTCAGGGTTAGGAGCTGCACAAGCCAAGATCAATTCATCACAGACATCCCCATCTCGCTTAATTCCTGAATTCCTGAAGCTGTCCAGACTCCAACAGAAGGGAAACATGTCTTGCTTTGATTTTGGGAAAAATTCTGCTGCCCTATCACACGGTGTGGGTAAATAATGCTGAGCAGTCCATGGCCAGAGGCATGACAGCATGGGGACAAAAAACAGGCTGGAAAGCCCAAAAGAGGCCTGGCTTTGGGATTTTCACAATTAAGAAGAAGAAGTTTTCTTTGGTTTACTGCAGACGCCAAAACAGGACAGGGCCAGAACTGAGGGGACAGGGCAGGCACCTGATGGAGGGCCAGTTTAACACCCTGCCACCTCCTCCTAAAAATCCCCAGAGAAAACAATCCCCTTCTCCACAGAGACCAGCTCTCCCAATTCCCATCTCAGGTGCTTTGGTGCCCATCTCTCCTGTACAACCCAGACCTCAAAGAACCCTCAAGTATCGACACCAAATGATTCAGCAGGGCCAGAAGGGGCCCTGGAGCTGGCAGGAGCATTCCTGGGACAGGGCCAAAGGCTCCAATCCCTGTTCATCCATGCTCTGCCTTCCTCCCAGGCAGACACCCCTGTTTGATCCACAGATCCACAGAAACCCCCACAGGCTTAAACCATTCCAGTCGTTAATTACCTTCCCTGATAAAAATACTCAGTTTCCAGTCAGGATTTGTCTTACAGGAGCTTTTAGAGCCTGAATCTGATGTCTTTCCCTTGCCAAATTAGAGCGCTCTGTACCCACAGACATCTCTTGATCACAAGCTAAAACAACCCACATCGCGAAGCCACCCCTTAAACTTCTCTTGGATGAAAAGTTCAACCTACTTAGGCTCTGTCTGCCACAGCAGAGCAGCTTTCCCAGCCCGTGAACCACTTCTGCAGCTTTTCCCTGCACATTTCCCGTGCCACCAGTGTTTTTCCAGCACAAATCTGCCCTTCATTGCCCAACGTTCCACCCCAACCGTGGGTCAGTGAATGGAGAAGGGGCTGTTCAGCACCCTGTCCTGCTGCTGGGGGTGACAGCCATGGAGAGAAAAGGGACATTCAGGATCTGCCCTGCTGCTGGGGGTGACAGCCACGGAGAGTGGACAGCTCCCCTCTGAACAGCATTGTCCCCAAACCCCTGTGACAACCAAGCTGTCCCTGAGCCGAGGGGACACCCCAGCACCGCTTCCTCCAGGCTCAGCAGGTCCAGGTCACATTTGTCATCACCACTCCAGGCAAGGAAAAGTGAGCCTCTGTCTCCCCTCAGAGAGCAAAGAACCAAATACCTTAAAACCCACCTGGGAGCTTGGGTCTGGCAGGGAGGGCAGCAATCAGAACTGGGGAGCCCCAGAGCAGCACGAACCCAGAGGCAGATGGTGGCCCCAAATGGTCACCAAGCAGTGGCCCCAGAAGGTGACCAAGCAGTGGCCCCAGAAGGTGACCCATCAGTGGCCCCAAGGATAAATAAACCCGCAGATCCCCAGCAATACTCACACACTGCCTGGCTTCTGCTGTCAGCACATCCATCCAGTCAGCACAAACTCCCAGTCCCACCAGTCAGGAGAGCAAGGGAGGCAAGATCTGTGCCAGGGCTATGGGGATGCCCAGAACCCCAAAATCCTCCCTGCCAGCACGGAGGGCCAAGGAACAGCCCAGGGAACCCCAACTTCATGTGCTCCCTGTCAGATGAGGTCCTGGCTCCAGCCACAACTGCATCCGTGTTTAACTCACAGAAATTACACTCCCGTGATGCAAGGCAAACACATTTTAGAAGCATTTCAATGTGGGAAATTGTGGCTGCCTGCACCAGGGGACAGCCCTAGCCAGGCTCAGGAGGAAGAATGGCATCCTGATTCCACTAAGGCTGTAAATTAGCGAGGAGCATCCCAAAGGCAGCAGAGTAATTAGCAGCTCCCCCATCTCCCCTTCCCGTGGGCTGCTGCTCCTGCTCCCCCACTCGGCTCCGTCCTCCCGCGCAGCACGGGTGTTCCCAGGCATATGCTGCTGTTAATGGGGCTTCTGTCACTTCAGCTGCTGGCTGAGATTATTTTATCTCGGGAACCCTCTCCCAGTGCCAGAGCCCAGGATTTCAGCTCTAAATCATCCACGGGGGAACTCACAGGTGCGGGGGAACGCAAGATGGAAGCATCAACTTTGCGATTGTGCTCTGTGCCACCAAGGCTGTGGTGGCAGCAGGACGGAGCGGGGACACCCAGCAGAGCCCCAGGAATGCACCCAAATCCAGCAGGGACAGAGGAACACGGGGACAAAGGGGGGACACAGCCACCTGGGTATGGGCAGAGAGACAGCGATGGACGAGTGTGCAAACCCAGATTTATCCAGCACTGGACACCCTCCACCTGCCCCGTGCTCCTTCTGGCACCGAGCTGGCACTGCTCCTGCTCTGGGCACAGCGGGCAGGCAGTGCCAGCAGCCCCTGGCCACAGTCCAGCTCCAGCACAGGCTGGGCACAGCGCTGCCATCGTGCCACAGGACCCTCGCTGCTCGCCCCCCGAGGAGAGGGGCACTGCTCCACGGCTGGCACGGCGGGCACCAGCAGACGGAGGCTCAGCACGGCTCCTGCCAGGGAAAGCTCGTGCACTTTACCACTGCTGAGCAGCTTCTGTGTTCCTGAAATATCCTCTTCCCCTGGGCAACTTCATATGCGAGTCTTGGGACTTGTCGGAGCATTAAACTGACATCTAGGTCACGGTAAGGAATAGCTCAACGCCTCCAGGAAAAAGGGTTTTCCTTCCACATCCCAGCGCCTCCTCCACCAGCTCAGTGCTCAGCCCAGGAGCGAGCACTTAACAGGGGTGACCACTTCGAGCTGAGAATGGAGGAGGCTGTGGGGGTGGAAAAGGGATTAAAACCATTTCTGAGACATGGAGTGGAGATAAGCCTCCTTTTCTGGAGTTCTCTTAGCTCTTCACGGTCCCTGGAGCAGCACCTCTGCAGGAAAAGGCACTGGCAGGATTTAAAGCCCAGGGAGCCTGGCTGGACACGGGCCAGGGCCAGCAGAGTCTGCCCATGGTTAGCCTGGCAGAAGCCGTGCCCAAGATCTGCAGGTGATCCACTCTGGCCACCAACACCCATCACCGGGGTGCCAAACAGCCTCCCAGGCTTTACTGGGTAAATCCCAGCCTTATCTGCAGCTCCTGGATGCTCCACAGCCCAACCTGCTCTGGGAACCCAGCCCTCAGCCCCGATTGTCCCCACTGTTGGCCCCATCCGGCCCAGCCCCAGCTCAGTCCCCACACTGGGGATCCAAACACTGCTCCCGGAGCCTGCACGGAGCAGGGAACAGCAGCACTGAGGAATGGGCAGGTGAGGGGCTGCAGGGGACAGGGAACACACCCGAGAGTGGAACCCCCCGGGACAGGGACTGTGGGATGGGGGGAAAGCTCAGCCCTGTCCCTGTCCTGGTGTGTCACAATGATGGAGGATCGGATGCAGGCACCGTAATGGTTTCATCAACTTAGCTGCTTTTTATGAGAAATTTGTTCCAATCCCTTCCCTCTCCCCGGCTGCTGTCACCTTAACAGATGTCAGACCTGAAAGAATAATAATCCTGGAGGGAACCCGTGAACCGGAGCGAGTGGCAGCCCAGGGAGGAGGCAAGAGCACAGAAAAAACTCATTTCTGCAGGAGATCAGGGCCACTTGGAGCTGCCCCAGGCTGACACTGCCAGGGCTGGGGATTGGTGTGTGCCTTCCTCTTCCTCCCTGGGTGAAACCTGCCCCATGCAGATGTGCTGCTGTGCTCTGAAACAGCGCTGGAGAGAGGGCCCTCAGCCCCAGCCTGGATCCCAACAGCAATCAGACCTCATCTGACCCCCACAAAATGAGCATCTAAAATCCACCTCCACCACCATAACTTGATTCGCACACAGATTCCCACCCTAACCCCTAACCCCAAATCCTAACCCCAAACCCTAACCCTAAACCCTAACCCAAGCCTATCCTAACACAACTCCCACAGCTGTTCCTGTCCCTGAGCTCTCTAAGCAGTTCCACCACAGGAGCCAGCACAGGCAGAGCCAATGCCAGCAGAATGGGCACACCCGTGGGCAGATCTCACCATACCCCGGCGAGGCTGGACACGGGCAGCCTGTGCAGTGATCCCTCATGTCCCTGGTTCCCTGCAGGGTTCCTCTGATCCCCAGCCTGTCACTGCAGTGCCAAGGGACAGCACGGGCAGGGGACAGCAAGGGACACTGTCACAGTGCCACTGTCACAGTGCCACCATCACGGTGCCACCATGGCTGCCCCGTGGCACAGGCGGGTGGGCAGCACGGTCCTTTGTGCCACTCCAGCTCTGCAGGCTCCAGGGACACCCCAGAACTCTGGGGATGCCATCCCCACTCCAAGCCTGAGGGCACTGGTGGCAGCTGGAGCAGGATGGGCAGCGGGATGGGCAAGATGGGCAGCAGGACAAGCAGCGGGATGGGCAGCAGGACGGGCAGCAGGATGGGCAGGATGGGCAGCGGGATGGGCAGCAGGATGGACAGCAGGATGGGCAGGATGGGCAGCGGGATGGGCAAGATGGGCAGCAGGAGCAGCGGGATGGGCAGAGGATGGGCAGGATGGGCAGCAGGATGGGCAGGATGGGCAGGATGGGCAGCAGGACAAGCAGCGGGATGGGCAGCAGGATGGGCAGCAGGATGGGCACCAGGATGGGCAGGATGGGCAGCAGGATGGGCAGCAGGACGGGCAGCAGAGCCACCAGCGTGGTTTCCCTGCGAGCAGCAGAGCCTCGGGCACTGATCTGGGGATTCCCAAAGCTGCCGGTGCCAGAGCTGCCCTGGTGCTGCCTTCTCCTGCGAGGAGCTGCTGCTCTGCAATGACTCATCGCTGGAAGACGAATTCTATTTAAAGGATGTTATTCGTAGAAATTGAGTTTTAATAACAGGGCATCAAACAAGCAGAAAATACCAAACTTCCAAGCGGAGCGAAGTTTCCGTGTGTTAATTTATACAGCGCAATCACCGCTTGGAGGAATAAAAACCACGCAGAGAGAGCTGCTCTCCTGCCACAGCAGCAGAGAGAGGCCTGTCCTGCTCCCAGGAGCGTTTCCCAGCCATGAGAGCAGGGACAGGGACAGGGGACTGTGGGTTTGGTGGTGGCACAGGCTCCGGGCTCAGCCGCTCCCGGGAGCCTTCGGGCTCTGTTTCGCTGCCAGTGGGAGGGCGGCAGGAGACAGCGCCGAGCTCGCTTTAAAAATAGATCAAAACCCTCTGCTGTGGAGCCATTTTATTAGAGCAGCACAAGCTGTCGGGCTGGTGACACCTCTGCGAGCACCCAGGGAAGTTTTCCCAGATGAATTTCAAAAGCCAGGGGAAGAAACAAAGACGAAGCAGGCTTGTTTCCAATAAAAAAAAAAAAAAAAAGTGTGGGGGAGAAGCTGTCTGTACTCGAGCCCCTGAGCCTGTCCCCAGTCCAGATCCCTGTCCCCAGTCCAAATCACTGTCCCCAGTCCAAATCACTGTCCCCAGCCCACACACACCTCTCAGGCATCACCAGGTGCCCCGCTGCCAGCACTGCAGCGAGGGCTGAACCTCACTTGAGCGTGAGACTTTGGTTATCCAGCCCTTTCCATCCAGTTCACCTTTTGTCATCCCATCACCACCCCCCAACTGCTGCAGCCGGGCAATGGCCGAGTGCTGACAAATCCGACTGGTGGTGAATGATGCTCTCACCAGGGTTTGGTGGGGCCAGAGGCATCAGCTGCTGGTACCAGGAGCAGTCCCTGGGATCTGCGTGTGCCAAACTGTGCGTGGGGCATGGCTGGACCCTGGTCCTGCCCTCCCTGTGGCTCCCGTGTCCCCATGCACGTCATGAGCAGCCCAAAGCTGTGACACGCGATCAGCTCCTCCCTGGGCATCGCTGAGCTCTCTCTGGAAGGACCCTGGAGTTCTGCCAGCTGATCCTGAGCTGCTGTGCAGGGAACAGCTCCTTGTGGCTGGGAGCTTCCTGCTGCAGCTCAGCACTCGGGACAGGACCCGGCTCACAGCGGGAACAAAACTTAAAACATCCCATGAGTTCAAACCAGAGGAACGAGGAAAGCTCCAGCCCAGAAACCCCGCAGAACTGTCCCAACACATCACACCGAGCTGCACTGAGCCACAGCCCTGGAAAGCGCAGAGTGGAGACGAGAGGAGTCAGGGCAGGGAAAGATCCCCAGAGCCCCAACATGCAGAACAGGAGCTCAGTGCAAACCGGGGTGGAAACACCATAAACAGGTAAAACCTTCCTGTACCAACTGAGAACGTGAGTGCTGGGCCAGCAGCAGTGACCCAGGGACATGGCAGGGGCATGGGAGGGGCATGGGAGGGGCATGGGAGGGGCAGGAGGAGGGGGGCACCCCGAGGGGTCGGCAGACCCTGACACCGAACAGCACAAAAACTCTGAATATCAGGACCACATGGGAGCATCTGCTCCAACCTGGGAACCACGTGGAGACATCTCAGAGCATTACTCAGCCACGGGCTGACTCTGAGTCACCGGCTCCAGCATCTGGGAGGAGAGCGAGGGTGAGTGAGTGTGAGTGAGTGAGTGTGAGCGTGAGAGTGTGAGCGTGTGAGTGAGTGTGAGCGTGTGAATGTGAACATCAGTGAGTGTGAGTGTGAGTGTGAGTGTGAGCATGAGTGTGAGAGTGTGAGCATGAGTGTGAGCATATGTGAGCGTGAGCATGTGAGCGTGTGAGTGTGAATGAGATGAGTGTGACTGTGAGCATCAGTGGGTGTGAGCGTGTGTGTGAGCGTGTGAGTGTGAGCGAGTGTGTGAGCGTGAGTGTGAGCGTGAGTGAGCGAGTGAGTGTGTGAGCGTGAGCGTGAGCGAGTGAGTATGTGAGTGTGAGTGAGTGTGAGTGAGTGTGAGTGAGTGTGAGTGAGTGTGAGTGAGTGTGAGTGCAGCGGTGCCCTCTTGGCTGGCACTGGAGCCGTGCCAGGGATGACCCTGCCCGGGAGGGTCAGGCTGGGGAGCTGCCAGGGGATGGAGAGCTGCTCCAGGAGCACACAGGAACAGGACAGAGGAGCAGCTCTCTATCACAGCTTCTCTATAAATCCACAGGGAATGGGCACTGGGAGGAGCTGGTCATGCTAAAGGACAAGGTTGGTGCAGGAAAAATGGGTGTAAAAGGCTGCAGATAAAGGAGGCAGGAGGAAACGAGGAGGGACAGGCACTGGATGAGGAAAGGGGCTGCAGTGGGACCTGGCTCGGGCTTTGGGTCTCTTCCTAAACCAAACTTTCAAACACCACACAGATGTTTCACCGCTTCTGTCCCAGAGCTGGCAAGTGATGCCCTTGTCCCCCAGGCAGTGACACCCGCCCTGCAGAGCAGGCAGAGCACAGGGGTTTGCCCATGAATGCCCACTGGTCACTCCAGGGGAGCCCCTTCCCCCTGCATCCCCAGAACCCGTTCCCTGCGCTGGCCAGACTGTTTCCCTAACTGTGCAGCAATCCAGGCTGCTGATCAGATGGAAAGTCTCCATCCCATAATAAACAGAGTGTACTATTTATAAACCTGAAAACGTCTTTATTATTATTATTTTCCCCCAGAAAAAAGAACCATAATAAACCCCCCCTGCACAGTGCTGTTAAACACACCCCAGCACGGCCCCGCAGGTCCGCAGCGCTGGTGCCGCTTCCCCAGGCAGTGCCCAGCAGAACAGATGGCAGCGTGGGCGTTAGGTACCAGCCTCCTGGCAATCCGAACATCTGTTACCGTTAGAAAATGCTAATTGCCATCAATCAGGACAGCACCTACCCACATTTACATGCAAGCACAAAAAAATTAGGTCTAAATTTCTCTGAGTGCAACACTTGCCGCATGTTAAGTAAGCGGAGCTGCTCAGATGCTGCGCGCTGGCGCGGCGGGTGATGCGCCACAGCTGAGCACTGGCAGCGCCCTGGCACAAGGGGCAGAGCCCCGAGGGCTCATCTCATCCCACCCTGCCCCATCCCCATTCCCATCCCCATCCCCATCCCATCCCATCCCATCCCCCATCTCCATCCCATCCCAATCCCAATCCCCAATCCCCCCATCCCCATTCCCATCCCCATCCCCATCCCATCCCCATCCCATCCCCATCCCATCCCCATCCTCATCCCCATCCCATCCCATCCCAATCCCCATCCCATCCCATCCCCATCCCCATCCCCATCCCCCTCCATCCCATCCCATCCCATCCCCTCCCATCCCCATCCCATCCCATCCCATCAACCCAATCCCCATCCCCATCCCCATCCCATCCCATCCCATCCCATCCCCATCCCAATCCCCACCCCATCCCCATCCCTATCCCCCATCCCCATCCCATCCCCATCCCATCCCCATCCCCATCCCCATCCCCATCCCCCCATCCCTGGCACGGAGCTCTCCGGCCTCAGCCGCCCACACCTCCTGCCTGGAGCACTGCCTGGGACGGTGCCCTGAACCTGTGCAACCACCTGCAGGGTACCCCATCCTGCAGTGTACCCCATCCTGCAGGGTACCCCATCCTGCAGTGTACCCCATCCTGCAATGCACCCCATCCTGCAGGGTACCCCATCCTGCAGTGTACCCCATCCTGCAATGCACCCCATCCTGCTCTTGTGCACAACGCTCCGGCCTCACCGGACACACCGGACACAGCAGGAGCCCTTCGCCCCCAGGTCACTCCCTCCAGTGACCCCAGAACAGTTTGGGGTTGTGCACCCTGACCTGCTGTGCTTGGGGGCCTGTGAGACCCCCAGATGCTCTGCTGCTCCCCTCGCCCTGCCCTCGGCACATCCCGGCTTGGAGAGGATCCCATTCAGATCCCCCCAGGGCAGGGGCCAACATCCCGAGCCACGGGACAGTGCCACAGACTGCACGAACCCCTCTGGGCACTGCCTGGCCCCGTCTGGTCCCTGCAGTCCATCCCCATCCCCAGAGAGCCCCAAAGCAGATGGGAACACAATCCTTTCCCCCGTGGTTCATCAGGAATCACATCACCGGCCCCAGAGCGAGAGGGCGATTCCCGTCTGGAAGAAGCAAAGGCACAAAGCTTGGACACAGAACTTGGAGGCCAAGTTGAGGCGAAGAAGAACAGAAAGAAGAGCCCTGGAGCACGGTGATCCCCGAGTGGCAGCGCCCTCCGCAGCGGTCCCAGGGATGCTCCTCACCCGCGATCCGCCCCCGCCTCCCTCGCAGCGCCCAATGCAAATGATGCTCCGGGCGGCTGCCAAGAGCTCCTTGTTCCTTCCCCAGTTTAGGACACCTCTCGGCGCTGCAGCCCTCACGGAGTTCGTAGGAGGCTGCAAGGGTGCCAGAGGAGCTGAGCCTGCCCAGGGTGACTCTGACAGCAGTGCCGTTTGCCCCTCCCTTGGATCTGCTCCCTCAGGACCACAGTCCTGGATTGCAGCTCTGACAGAACTTCACACGGCAAAAGCCTTTCTACCTCCTGCTCTCCTGCCACCACCTGCACCCCGGAGTGTCCCCACACACCAGGGAGGAGCCCCCACCGTGCCACTGCAGCACTGCTGCCTCAGCTCCTGGGGATGCTCAGGGAGAAGAGCACCAGGAACAGGGAGCAGTGATCCCTCTGTCGAGGTGAAGAGCTGGGGACGCGCTGGAGGAGCTGCTGGGAGCCCCAAACAGCCTCACTGGGCACACCACACTCCTCCCACAGCCAGGGGAATCAGGGATAGCAGTGCACATTGAATTTCCCTGCAGCCATCACCTGAGGGGTGTCTGGCTCTGGCTCCATCCCCTGGTTACCCCACATTTCTCCCAGCCCTGGTCCCTGACAGTCTCCTGCCAGCCTGAGCAGGTTGTGGCACCGCTGCCACTTCCCGCAGCTCCCACCATTACTCAGCAGCCAAGGGAACTGCTCAGAGCCACAAGGTCACTCAAAAACACCATCTGCCCATGCACTGCTCCTTGCCCTGGGGAGAGCAGCAGAGAAATTATTTCAATGCACTGAAGGCCACCTCTCCACCACTGTGCTGCACACCAGCACCTCACGGTGCTTTCTCAGCCAGAGGGGACCACTGATGGCCCCACACTCTGCACAGCACAAGGGCACCCAAGGGCTCCAGGAGTGGGCAGGGAGCCCTCCCAGAGTGCCCATCACAGGGTGGGATGGTTGGTGCTGGTGACAGACTGCCTGTGCTGGCCAGAGCCACCGTCACCTCCGTGCCCCCGGCCTGTCCAGTGCCATGGGGTGGGGGCCATGGTGGGAGTGCAGCCAACCCTGCACATGGAGAACAAATCACAGGAGCACCCCAACACCACCAGGAACTGCAGCCCCACGTCCCCTCCCCCTGCACCGCCCAGGGACTATTTCTGGGGAGCTGAAGTCACTTGCATTTGGGCTCTGAAGTCACATTTGTCTCTGCTTGTGCTGCTCCTCCCGCCCCTCCAAGTGTCACAACAGGCGCTGTCTGTGTCGAGGCGCTGTCCCCACACGCCATGTCCCAGATGCTCCCGTGGTGCTGCTCACAGCCAGGCGCTCCCCCAGCCCCGCTTTCTCGCCAGCTGGGTGCACCGAGGGACTGACTCACACCCAGCCCCGGCAGGAAATAAATATTTGATGTGAGCTCATTTGCAAACCCAGTCCCAGGGAGCACGGCTGGCTGTGCCCCTCATCCAGAGCATCCCAGACACTATTTCCCGTATCCCCCACGGTTCCATCCCAGCTCTGCACCGTCCCCAGCCGCAGTGCTGACAGCAGAGGTGGGCACTGGCCCCAGGGCTGCACCCCGGTGGCCCCGGGACCCTGTGCCACGCTGGCCCCGTGGCCACGCAGTCCCACTGTGCCCACGATCCCTTCCATATGGGAGCAGCCAGCAGAGCTGCCAGCTCCCGGCTCCAGCGCTTGCCGCTGCATCTGGAAACTCTTCTCACCCTTAATTGTTCCTAATGCCTTAACACGCCGAGTGACTAATAAGACACTAATTGGGCGGCGTTAGCAGCGAGCGGAGCAGGAGCGCTGGCAGTGCCCTCTGTGCCGAGCACAGCTCCCAGCACTGTGCTGCCGTGTGCCACCATGGCCATAAATGCCCCGAACCCCGGTGCCTTTCCCTGCCCAGCCTTGCCCAGTGCAGTGGAAAACCCGCCCCAGCAGCGGGGAGAGCCAAGAGACAGCGACTGGAGCTCTGAATGATGGTCTGTGCACCCGGGAGCAGGGAGGGAGGGCACAGGGTACCCCCAATAGGGACACACGCCATCACCCCCGGAACAGAGAGGCACCAGCTGACCCCAAATGCTCCCCTCTGCTCACCACAGCACCTCTGGGCACTTATGGGCACTGCTGGGATGGGCTCGTGCTTGGCATTGCCCACAGAGAGCCAAGGCGAGAGGAAAGGATAAACAGCCACGGGAATGCACCAGATCCAGGTGATTTATGGCATTGGGGAACTGGGGTGGAGTACAGCGGTATTCGGGACCCTGCCATGCCCTACAGAGCTGTGGGGTGATGTCACCCTCACTTTTGGGGCTGCCCAGTCTCCCTGGGAGCTCCCCCAGGGTTGCCAGCCCTGCCTGCACATCTGCTGGCAGCACCGCACTCACCAGAGCTGCTCAGCAGTGGCAAAGAGGCACAAATCTTGTTACACACTGGCTAAGCCTCCCTGGGCATGTTTTCTATAAATCTCCTGGAATTTATTATATGATAACTAGCCTGGAAAAGCTAAATTAAATCCACAGCCAAGAAACTGACTTTCAAGTGTGACCTAATTTGGTGGCTGGAAGGGGAAGGAGGGAGTGGGGATCCCGGTGCCAGTCGTTCCTGGGATGACCTCCCAGTGCAGCCGCACACCCCCCATCCTCCTCCTCGCCGTGACTTTGGGGACGGAGCTGCACAGCCTTTCATGTCTGAGCGGATCTCACACTCCCACTCGCTGGAACAAAAGCGCCTCAAGGGCTCCCCTGTCAGATGTTTTCCATTGCTCATCTCCAAGTCTTCCTTGAAGGAGCTCTCTCCTCCCGGGGGGAGCTCCGGCAGGCCTGGGGATGATGGGGAGAGTCGCTGCAGGGGCTCTGCATTGGCACATTCTAACATCCCTGCTCCCCACCAGCCCAGCCTGTCCCCAGGGTGTCCCCAGCACCAGCACGGTCCATGGCTGGCAGCTGGAGCATCACACAGAGCCCAGCCAGGCCCCAGGGCAGGAGAAAACATGGATGGGGAAGGGGTTTGGTGGCTTGAGCTCAAGCGAGCCCACCTCTGCCCTGGGCAGGTACCCGCAGAGAAGGAGCATCCTGCAGGATGGGCACAGCCTTCCCAATGCAGGGGCACAATGTGCATCACAGCTGGGGTGACAGCCAGTCTGCTGCCCCCTAAAACAGGGCAGGATCAGCCCCAGGAGCCAAACGTGCCCCAGTGCAGCACCAGGTCCTGGGAGAAACTCCCAGTGCTCCCACTTTGGCCAGGATGCTCATGACAGTGGGCTACCCCACATGTGGGGCTGGGTAGGACCATGCACCCCTCACCCCAGCAATGCCCATGTGTGGGGCTGGTAGGACACCAGCACCCCTGCACCCCGCAGTGCCCATGTGTGGGGCTAGGTAGGATCATAGGATCACGCACCCCTCACCCCAGCAGTGCCCATGTGTGGGGCTAGGTAGGAACAGCACCCCTCACCCCAGCATGCCCATGTGTGGGGCTGGTAGACCATGCACCCCTGACCCCAGCAATGCCCATGTGTGGGGCTAGGTAGGACCATGCACCCCTCACCCCAGCAGTGCCCACGCCTGGAGCTGCTGGCTCTGGCACAGTGGGCAGAGGAGCTGAGGAGCTGAGGAGCTGAGCCCTGGCAGGGCCGTGGCGGGGGTGCTGTGGGCACAGCCGGGGGTGGGCTCGGGGCTGGCACACGGACGCGTGCTGTTGTTCTGGAACGGAGTGCACTGGCAGAGCGGCATGTGGGAAGCTTGCATAATAGTGCCAGCCCACACTACGCCTGCTCCTTCCCAGCATGATCAGCCCCTCGCTTTCATGAGCAATAACATCCACTCAAAGTTTTCTAAAGACAAAAAAAAAAAAGAGCTTCAAGGTGATGCACAGAGCTCAGCTGCCTTTGCTGCCTGCGAACTGATTAATGCAGCTGGGGAACCCATCTGCACGGCCGCTCTAATCCCACACTCTGGACGAGCTGTACACCACTGCAAGGGACAAGGAGCATCAAACTCTGGCTCTGGTTTGATGATCCCGAGCAGGCACTCGGGGCTGGGGCAGAGTGGAGGAGCAAAGGTGCTGTGAGCAGCACTGTGAGGGGGTGCACACAGACCCCACACTCAGAGTCCAGCACTAAACCCTCTGCTGATGCCCGGTGCCACGGGCACCCCTCCTCCCTGAGACACTGCCAGTGGGAGAAAACCAGTCCCAGTTCTAGGGGACCCCAGTAGGACAAGAGTGGTCCCAACTCTGGAGGTTGTCCCGGCACAGCAGTTGGTGGAGAGGGCACTGCAAACCACACTCTGCAGCAGAACGGCGCAAAGCAGAGCCCAGTCCATGGTGACTGCACCTCCACAGCACAGCCATGACCCTCTGAGCACTGCTGTGCTTGTGGGTGCCTGCAGTGCCAGGAACAAACAGGGAAAACGCCTCATCTGGAGGCCAGAGTCCCACTGCCTTTGCGAGATTCAAATCCTAATAACTCCTCGAGCTGGTGCGAGTTCCCAGTGCGGAGTGGTGCAGCGTGAGGGGTGTTCCAGTCCGGGTAACGTGAACTGACGGCGATGGGTCCAGCCCAGAGCACACAGGGACACACACAGCCCTGTTTGGGGGTCTGAACACCCTTGGTGCCAGGAGCTGGGTCTGGGCGGGTCCAGCCATGGCTGGATGGTCCATCCAGCAGCAGGGATGGTGGGACTGACCCTGGGCAGGAGCAGACCCTGCACAGCGTGTCCCACAAGGATTAGAGCAGACCTGGTTTCTCCCAGCAACATCACCCTTTGCCAGGTCATCACACAAAAGTCTGGGCCCACAGGATGCCAGTGCTGGTGCAAAGTACATGGTGGGTTAATGGTGAGCTGCTGCCCCAGGCACAGCCATGGCAAGGAGCAGCTTCATCCTCAACCAAAAAACACCTCCATACCCTCCCCGTCCTGGACTGCTGCACAGGAACAACATACCTGGAGACCAAGAGCAGTGCCTCGGGGGTGGTGGCAGGCGGGAGCACTCACGGTCACCCCTCCACGCTGTCAGGAAGAGCCGTCAGGGTCTCACAGCAGCAGTTTCTCAGCCTGAAAGAGAGAGGGAGAGGCTCCAGTCCCGTCCCTGTGTGGGCACCGCCGCTGTTAACAGAGGAGGACGTGGCAGAGCTCGGCGCCTCAGAACGCCACAGATCAGCACTTGGCCCCCTCCTCTAACAGCAAAACCACCTCAGGGCTGGGGAGCAGCTCTGGAGAGCTCAGCATGGGCAGGACCCTGCTCAGTAAAACCCCTCCAGAGCGGGAAGTGTGCCCAGCCTGGGGAACAGGGCTGGGCTGCACAGGGCACACGGCGGGTCCCCAGCTCAGGATCCCCAGCTCAGGGTCCCCAGCTCAGCCAAGAGTGGGTCCCCAGGGGGACAGGGGACATTGTCCCAGTCTCTGCACTGACACAGAAAATGCTGAGGCCGGTCCTGCCTCCTGAGAGCACCAGCCCTGGCCTCAGACGAGCGCATGGGATGGACACAAGGCAAAGCAAAGATTTCTTCCTAAGAGAAAGGAGTCCCCAGCCCACCTGTCCCCCTGAGGCCACCCGCAGCTCCACGTTTGCTTTCCCCTGCCCACGCTGAACAGCAGGTAATTTAACAGCTTGTCCCCCACAGTAATGGGACTCCGTCCCTGTTCCCCCGGGCAGCCCATCCATCACAGCACAGAGCACTGACATCCCCCTGGCACCTCGGCCGGGCAGACCCTGCCTGATGTGAGTTATGGTGCTGCGCCGTGTGCCGGGGTGGGCTCGGAGCAGTGGCTCCACACCGGAGCTGAGATTTATCCCCTCGGTGGAACAGGGGCACAGAATGGCAGATAAGTCACAGCAGAGCTGCAGGAGCGGCGCTCAAGGTCCTCCAAGGTTGGCTCATTAAAAACCAAGGAGAGGAAGGCCAGAGCTGCCCGTGGTGCGGCTGCAAATCCCCCTCCTGACACCAAAGCAGGTAAGAGGGAGGTGGGAAGGGAATCGGGACCCCCAGGCAGCTCTGCAGCAATCCCAGGGCTGTGCCAAGTCACCAGTGTCTCCCAAACACCACCCCAGGGCCAGGCTGCTGTCCAGGGCTGTGCCAAGTGCCAGTGGCTCCCAAACACCACCCCAGGGCCAGGCTGCTGTCCAGGGCTGTGCCAAGTGCCAGTGGCTCCCAAACACCACCCCAGGGCCAGGCTGCTGTCCAGGGCTGTGCCAAGTGCCAGGTGGCTCCCAAACACCACCCAGGGCCGGCTTGCTGTCCAGGGCTGTGCCAAGCGCCAGTGGCTCCCAAACACCAGCCCAGCACAGCCCAACAACCACAGCAGAGCAGCACCCGTACAGGGATGGGCTCCCCAGCAGCACAGAGAGGGTGAAAATCCAGCAGGCAGCCCCAGAGGTGCTGGGATGGTGACCCCAGGAGCAGGATGGAGCCACCCACTCTGGGGCTGGCACCCAGCACAGCAGGAATGCTGCTGGGAGTGGGCACATCCCCGCAATGGGCACTGCCACTGATTTGGGGACAGAGCACAGAGACACAGTGAACATGGCAGGCACTCCCCAGACTTGCTGGAATTCCCCTCCTGCCTCATTAGTCCTGCTCATTAGGCTCTGCTTCTGATCAGCAAACAGAGCCAGAGCTCAGCAGAGTGTCACACTCCCCAGCCCCTCCATCCCACCCTCTTTAATGCTGGTGTGGCACAGCCGGTCCCCTAACCCCATACAGTGTCCCCTAACTCCCATACAGTGTCCCCTAACCCCACTACAGTGTCCCCTAACCCCATACGGTGTCCCCTAACCCCAACGGTGTCCCCTAACCCCACACGGTGTCCCCTAACCCCACACGGTGTCCCCTAACCCCACACGGTGTCCCCTAACCCCGCTGGGTCC
>CM019230.1:638961-707305 GCA_009741485.1 Malurus cyaneus samueli
TCCTTTTGCTTTGGCCTTTTTTCTCGCTTTGTTTCCCGGTTTTTTCCTTTGCTATTGTTTTGGCTGTGGGAGTGGGAGCGAGTGGGATTTCAGTGTCCTTGGAGCCGCTGCACCATGTCCATGTTTGTTTTCCTCGCGGAATGCAGGTAGTGGAGGGATTGGGAATGTGAGATCATGGGAGCCGTGTGAGCAGGCTCCTCGTCTGTTGTCTGCTCTGCTTCCCTGGGGCCAAGCATGCCGTGGTGCTGGCCGCGGTGGGTTGATCAGGGCTGGCACTGCAGCCCCTGGCACCGAAGCCAGGACACGCCAGAGCAAATGCAGGTGCACAGAATGAGGCAGAGGGAAGGACAGCGGAGTCATTTCAAGGCTGTTAATGCAGGCTCAAGGCATCTGTATGTGAGTCACAGCTCCGTTTGTGATTGGAGATGCCGGCATCGCACCAAACTCAGATGGATTTCCCTACCTAGGCTGCCTTACAACTCTGGCGTATTCAGAGCGCCTCTGAGTCTAAGCGAACATAAATGGTGTGTGGGGCTTAGCTGCTGCAAAAGGCACTTTATCTGTTACTTTTGTTCGGGGTTGCCGCTGCTCGCAGTGCCTGCCTGAGAACTGCGAAAGTCCTGTTGCCAGCAGTTGTCGTGCTCTTTCCCGGAGTCGCGTTATATGCATGAGGATAAAACTAACTTAGATGGAATGAGGGATATGGATGGGCAGGGCTGGTTGCTCTTCTTGTGTCAGTTCCGGTGTGGTGTGCTGTTCTGCTTTGGGTCAGGTTGCTGGGTGGTTCTCTTTGGGGTGTCCACTTGGTGGGCTTGTTCTTATGGCTATGTTGGGACTTTTTGAGCTGGCTGTGATCCTTGTTGTCTGTCGCTTTTGGCAAGCTGTGCCAAGGGCTGCTCCGTGTGTCACCCAGGTGGGCATCTGGCTAGTGTCTGGTGTTGGTGGCGTGCGCTGGTTGCTACTCTTCTCTTCGGCCAGAGAGTCTTTTGTGTGTGCCTTTCACTTGTGGAAGTTGGTTTGGTGTCTATTCTGCTCAAACCAGATCCGCTATATTGAGAGTTCTCCTTCAGTTTCCTTCAGTTTGACTTGGCCTGCTTCAGTCGCTGATGATGTTTGTTCGTGCCATGCTGTTCTGGTGTTACTATTTAATCCTAAGTTGCTTTAATTGGCAGTCTCTCTGCCTTTTATGCCATCGTTAAGGCCAGCGGAGTCTGCCGGATGTGGCTTTGTGATGTTGTTTCTCTTGAGCTCTGTTTTGCTCTTCTTTCCTCACAGCCGCCTCTGCGTCGTCTCTTTTGTTCTTTCAGTGGCACATCAGTGTGGGGGTTCAGCCCATGCACGCTGATTTGGGGGTTGTATGCTTGTTTTTTGCCCAGTACTTCTCTTTTTTTGTGTTGTCTACTTTCAGCACTCGGTGTATTTTCTTCTAGGTATATCTCAGGCACTTTCCGTTTGTTGTGCATTTTTCAGGGCATCCGATCTCGCTTTTTTGGTTGTTATTTTGTCCTAGCTACGTCGAGTGCTGGGCAACGGGGTCCAGTTCTACCTGGGTCCTCTTTGGTGTTTTTTAGTCCATGCACGCTTGTGGTGTGGTCACTTTGTTTTCGCAGCCGATTTTTCTTGGTAGGTCTCTAGCACCAGTGTGGGCACCTTTGTTGTCACACCTGTGATCCGGCTGGGTTTTGGGGTTATTGCCAGCAGCCTAGTGTGGGCACCTGCATGGTCTTGTGCCTGATGCCCGGAGTTTTTTTTTTGGGTGGTGGGTAAGTTTGCTCAGCATCTTCTTTGGTCATTGGTGGGGTCACCCGAGTCTACTCGATTTGTGCCGTGGTGTTAAGCCATGCAGCCGGGGGTGGGCACTGCTCAGCATTCCTTGTATTTCTTTCGGGGGTTTGGTCCAGCTACTATGTGTGGGGCACTGCTGTTTTGTTCAGCGAGCCTGGGGGTGTGATCCCTGGGTGGTATGCTCAGCACCGATGTTTGTGGTCACGCTCAGGTCACACGTATTTCCGGTTGGTGTAGCTTCTAGTCAGTCGCAGTGTGGGGACCCAGTTTTCACCTGGACTTCTCGTTTTTTTTGGTGGTATTTCCAGCACCTATTTGTGTGGTCATCCATTGTCATCCTGATGCCCGGGTAGCCAGCACTCTTAGCTGTGGGCACGCTGCTTCATGTTCGGGATTCTCTGATTCCCGGGGTATGCCAGCACGCATGTGTGGCCCCGGTCAGCAGTCCGATTTTCCCTTTGTCTGTGGTATTGGCCAGCACCAGCGTGTTGGGCACCCAGTCACTTATGATCTCCGGGGTATTGCTTCAGCACCAGTGTGTGGCACTCGGCAGGCAGCGTTGATCCCTTGTTGTGGTGGGCGTAGATGTCAGGTCGATTCAGGGGGGCATTCCATGGCATTTTCCCCTGGCATGTGCTTGGTGGCACCATGCTGGGTGCATCATGGCTGAGTGGGACTAGTGATGGTGACAATGGTTGGGTTTGGTGACTATTGCATGAGCTTTGACTCTATTTTTTTTTTGGTCTTAGTGCCTTTCTCTGGGCAGGGAGGATGGACAAGTAACTTTTAACGGATATGAGGAGTCTGCTGGTTTGTGCATGGGCCTGTAATAGATGCCAGTCTAGTGAGGTGCTGGAATGGCAGATCTAGTTCGCTGCGATCTGCATCTCCTTTTAATTGCTAGGATATTCTCTCTGTTGTGAAAGCATGCCTCGTCCCTCCGGTTTGCATGCTTTGCCTCACTTATTTTTTTTTTCAGCATCACTTCTGCGGTCTCTCGAGTCCTCGTGGGTTGCTTCCTCTCTAAGTGCGCATGCTCTTGGGGTGTGGTTCCTCCGTGAGTCGGGGTGCAGCCTGGCGTGGGGCGCAGCGGAGAGCTCTCCCGGGGCTGCACTCGCACACCTCGGGGATGTGGAGATACCGGATAAAATAGCGCCGGGTCGCTTCGCCGGCTGAGGGAGCCTTGCGTGCATTAAGACTATGCCGTGTCACGTTTTTTGCTTTGTCGGCTGTGCCTGGGAGGACTGAAAGGAAGGAGGAAGGATGAAGTGATTTGAGAGGCGAGTTTTTGGTGTCTGATGCGTGCGCCTGACTACTTTTAGGTTGCTGGTGCTGTCCTAGGTTCTAGTGGCTATGTGAAGATGCATAGAGGACCTGGTCTTTGTCCAATCTGTGGTTCTTGGTGTGTCGTCACAGTGTAGGTCTGAGGGATCCTGCTCTTCGTGGGTTGCTTCGGCTGGCTCTGCCCCTGTCTTTGCCGCTGTTGTGGTACGTGGGGATCGCCTATATGGGCTGCTGGTCGCATCCTCTGTTGCAGGTTTGAGGCTTTGGCAGTCTGGCAGATGTCTCTTGTTCTGGGCTGGAGGGGCAGGTGATGGGCGGTGGTTGGCTTGAGGCGCGTGGCGATGTGGCTGGTGGAAGTGGCAGTTGGTGGAGGAGTCTTCTCTGCTGTGCTCTCTGGTTTGCCTTTGTGCCCCTGTGCCGCTGTGGCCAAGCTGTGCGCCCCTTCCCGCCTGTGGCCCCTGTGTGCTGTGCCCTCTGTGCCCGTCCTGTGCCAGCTTGTGCCCTCTGTGGCCCACTGGCCCCCTTGTCCCCCTGGTGCCCAGCTGTGCCCCTGTGCCCGCTGTGCCCCCTGTGCCCCCTGTGCCCTGTGGCCCCCTGTGCCTGTGTCGCTGTGCCGCTGTGCCCTGCTGTGCTCTCCCTGGCTGTCCCCTGTGCCCCGCTGTGCCCCCCCTGTGCCCCGTGCCCCCTGTGCCCGCTGTGCCCCCTGTGCCCTGTCCCCTGTGCCCCTGTGCCCCTGTCCCCCTGTGCCAGCTGTCCCTTGTCCCACTGTGCCCCTGTGCCCGCTGTGTCCCCGCTGTTGCCCCCTGTGCCCCTGTGCCCGCCTGTGGCCCCCTGTGCCCCTGTGGCGCGTGGGCTGCCGGGCTCTCCCTGCAGCTCCTCTGCTCCTGCCAAGCTGCCGGTGGGGAAGGCGTTTGCCAGGCGCCGGTGCTGGCACCCCGGCTGTGAGTGCCAGCTCTCGGGCTCCGGCTGCCCCTCGCCTTCTGTTGTAACTTGGCTTCTCCGGGGCACCACATCCCCTGTAGCCCCCAGCTCTGCTCCCCATCCCATCTGGTGCGGGGCTGATCCACCTCCTGCCCCACCTCGCCTGTGCTGCATTTGGGGGCAGAGTGGTGTCCCCAGCCCTGGAGCAGCTCTTTTTCGGGGCTGGAGTCCCCCCACACCCAGCCCGGTGCCGACGCAGCCTGCCCGCCCCTGGCATTCCCAGTGACGGAAGGGTGACATCGGCGCAGGGCCCTGGGGCTGCGTTGTCCCAGAATATCCTGGATGAGCAGAAAACCTCGTACAGGAGGATTGTTCAACTCGCAGCAGCCTTCCTGGGGAAGTGAGGACATCTCTGCATTTATCTCAAGGACATCCCTTCTCAATTAAATCCCGGCATGGGTAAACAAGCGGGCTTCTGAGATCAAAGGGGTTTTTTTCCACTTTCTTTTTTTTTTTTTCCAATCGTTTTAAAGGATGCAGTGGAAGGAGTGTGATGTGTTTGCCTTCCCTGCGCCCTGTGGAGAGGAGAAAGTACCGTTAATTCAAATAAAGGTGTTTTCCTCTGCTGATGTGGGACTGTGGGGGTCTGTTCGTAGTGGCCATGGGGTGGTGGCACCAGGTGGCTTCAGTGGCCACGGGCGAGTCCGGAGAGCAGATTGTGGGTGGGATTGGCCCATGTGGAGCTGACCCTGGAGGGTCTGCAGGGCTCAGCCCCCGCCTGGCCACCAGCCCGAGTGTCCCCCGCTCCTCCTCGGGGATTGATGGTGTCGTTAAAGCGTCAGGCTGGCCCGGGGCCGGCCCCGCTGCCCGCTGCTGCTGCGATTTATGGTGGAATGCGCTCGCTGAAGGTTTTATCGCCGCTGTTAAAGAGCAGAGCGTGTGCCGGGGGGCGAGCAGGGCGGTCTGCTCTCCTGATCATTGCTGTGATGGGGGTCGCTTTCCTGGGCACCCTCAGGTGGGGCAGTGCCACCAAGGATGGGGTGGCATCCTGGAGGCTGCCGTCCCTGTGGGATTGTGCGCGGTGGGACCCTGACCCCGCGGGCCGTAGGATGAGGTTTTTGGGGTGTTCAGCCATGCACAGACCCCGGGGTCTGGCTGTGCCACTCGGAGCCATCCGGCGTGTGCCCGGCCCACCCTGCGGCTGACCTCCCCCGCTGCCTCTGCCATGGATCCGTCAGTTAGGAAATGATCCCTTTGCCACAGCCCGCTCTCCTTTTTCCTTTTAAATGGTGTCACTCTGCTATTCTCCTGGCCTCTCTAATAGATTTTTATATAATCACTACAGTGCACTTTTAAAGAGCGATAGATCACGTTCATTGCTTTTCCCCGTGATTAATTTTCCATAATAGTCCTCTGTAACACCAAGGCAAAGAGAGGAGAGCAAAGAAAACCCCCACATTATCCACTTTGTGCTCCGAGTATAAATGAATTAGATTTAATTTTGTTTAATTGTTTCCATAGCTCAGCCTCTGCTAACTTTGCAGGATAATTTATTTGCAGTCTTGGGAAAAGAAGGGAAGAAGGTCCCTGTGCCGCGCTCTGCCGTTAATTACCGCTGATTGCCTCCCGTGCCTGACGAGCCGCGTCTGGAGGGTCCTGTCACACGCAGGGCCATGCTGGGTGGGCAGCACGGGCTCTGGAGTCTGCGGGTGAGCTGTGAGGAGCCAGGCTGAGCATGGGATTGTTCCCATTTGCCTTCACACCCAAAGAGTCCAGGGCTGAGCGGTGCGCTCCTCACCTGCCAGGGACCTCGGATTCTGCATCCCTGGTTGTTGTCTGGGCAGCGGGAGAGGAGGCTCTGGGAATCACTTCCAGCACCCAGCACCTTCCTCTGTGCCAGCCCACGGCCGCTGAAGCGGCTCTGTCCTGCCCCAGCAGAGCCGGAGCCGGCGCATCCTCCTCCCGCTGCCATTAATCACTGACTGCAGGGGCAGCGGGCCCTGCTTAAAATGCGCCGGCAGTGCCGAGGTGAGAGCAGGAGCTCGAGAGAGCCACGGCTAATCTGCTCCCTCGGAGACGGGCTACCTTCGGCCTGTTAATCAGTTGCAGTAATTACAATCCCAACTTTACATGTGGAATGTTAATTAAAGGACGGGACACGGGGATCTGCAGCCTGGCAGTGCCTGGTAGTGAGGGGTCGAGGGTTGTGGGGCACCCCCTGTGCCCCTGGCTCATCTGCTGCTGCCTGCGCTGAGTGTGGAGATGGGGACACGGCTGGGGTGATGCCAGGCACAGTCTGGGGTGATGCCAGGCGGGCCAGCGGGCTGTGGTTGTTGGCACTTGGCACCACCTCTGCTTTGCGGTTCCGTGGCAGCTGCTGTTTGCTTCTAAAATTGCTTTGTGGATGGATGGATGGATGGATGGATGGATGGATGGATGGATGGATGATGGATGGATATGGATGGATGAGGTCGGATGGATTGGATGGAATGGATGGAGGTGGATGGGATGGATGGTGGATGGATGGATGGATGGATGGATGATGGATGTGATGGATGGATGATGGATGGAGGATGGATGGATGGATGGATGGAATGGATGGATGGGATGGATGGAGCGAGTGGATGGAGCAATGGATGGCGCAATGGATGTGCTGGAAACAGGATAATGCAGCTGGAGTTCCACTGTCCTCCCCGCTTCCTGCCCTGGCTCTGATTTTTCCATAACTTTCCCTCCCGGTGCCCTTGAGCCTCCTCCTGCTGGCTGATCCCAGTCCCATCCCTGCCCAGTCCCTGTTCCGTCCCTGCTCTGTCCCGCTCCCTGTCCGGTCCCTGTCCCCGCAGAGCCCTGTGCCCCAGGCTCTGAACAGCACCATCTGACTGACACTGAGCCGCAGTTGTCCCTTGCCTGTCCCTTGCATGTCCCTTGCGTGTCCCTTGTGTGTCCCTTGCGTGTTCCTTGTGTGTCCCTTGCGTGTCCCTTGTGTGTCCCTTGCATGTCCCTTGCATGTCCCTTGCATGTCCTTTCATGTCCCTTGTGTGTCCTTGCATGTTCTTTGCGTGTTCCTTGCATGTCCCTTGCGTGTCCCTTGCATGTCCCTTGCATGTTCCTTGCGTGTCCCTTGCGTGGCCCTTGCGTGTCCCTGTGTGTCCCCTGCCTGTCCCCAGGGAAGATGCCCCGTGCGCAGCCTGCAGCCCCTCGGCTGCTGCATTGGTGCCCTTGGCTGCGCTCACCCAGCCCGGGGGATCCTGTGGTCCCTGCCATGGCTGAGGTGGGTGCCAGACAAGAACAGATCCCAGCCGAGCCCACCTGAGCTGGAGGTGGCGGGCGCTCCTCACCCTTCCTGCAGAGGTGCGGGTGTTTTTGGGAGGGATGGTGGGGAGAGCCTGGCTGGCACGGCCGGGGGAGGCATTAAAACCCCGGTCAGCAGCGGGGAGCGGCGCTGAAGCAATCTGCCGGGGCGGCTGTGCCCTGGAATTATTGCTGTGAGCAGCTGAAGGAGAGCAGAGAAGAGGCGTGAGCTGAGAGGAATGACAAAGAGGGGAAGGAGAGGAGGAAGCCCTAGAGCGAGGAGGAGGGAGGGAGGAGAGGAGGAGGCCTGGATCCAGTGCTGCAGGCAGTGCAGGGTGCTCCAGAAGCGATGCTTTGCTGTCCCAGCAGCTGGTCCCTGCTCCCTGGGCAGGGTGTGTGTCCCCATACGTGTCCTGTTGGCCCTGGGACAGCAGCAGCAGCAGCTGCTTGTGGGGAGCCCTGGAAGAGCCCAGTCTGGCTCCAGTCTGTCCCTTCCTCTGTGTGAATCTGCTCTTGACCCTCCAGCCCTTTCCTCCCATCTTGGAGCTCCTTGGATCCGTTCTGTGGTTTCTGTCCCCACCGTGGTCCTCAGGTACTGTTCACAGCCACATTTTGGTCACACAGTAGGTGCCTCCTGGAGGCTGGAGCACTGGTCCCAGCGCTTGGCCAGCACAGATCCCACCCTGGGATCTTCACCCATCCTTCTGTGCTAGAAAGTGCTGGCATTTCTCCACGCAGCAGCTCTCCTGGCAAAGGCCCAAGCTGGATCAGCGGGAGAGGCACACCGAGGCTCTCTGCGTGTTTCCCGTGCGCTCCCTGACTTGCTGGCAGGGTCTGTCCTGCAGGAATGAATCCTCCTGTCCCCTCCCTTGGTCCCTGTCCTCTCAGGGGCAGGCTGCTCGTGGGGATGCTGCGGATGCTCCTGCTGGGGATGAGCTGGAGCCCGTGGCAGTTTGTGAGGGGTCACCCAGGGGATGCACCCAGAGCTCTCAGCTCTGGCTCGTGGGACTGGCACCGCTGCCATCTGCCCTCTCTGGGTGCCCTGGGCTTGGTGTGGCTCTCCTGGCATGGGCTGGTGCATGGGGTGGCTGATGGGTCACACAGCAGAGCGCGAGCCTTCCTGCAGCAGCACCAGATGCTTTCCCTGCAGTTCGAGTTTCCCATCTCATTCATTTTAGAGATTAATTAAGAGTGTTCCCCTCCCTCTCTGCCAGCCTCCCTCCCTCTCTTTCCCCTGTTCCATACAGCTGCACATGGATTTTAGGGTCATGCTTGTTTACATCAGTTATATTTACATTAATGGGTGTTTGTTTTAGGAAAAACAGCAGAAATCCCATAAAAGCAAGCATTCTTTGTGTTTCACAATTGGTCCTGCAGCCCCGCTGGAGTGGGGACTCCCTGGGCAGTCCCAGCAGGTCTGCACGGAGAGCTCTGCAGCATTTTGGGTGCGCTGTGAGGTGAGCCCAGTGCTTACAGGGTGCTTGGATGTGTTTCCACACCCCCTGTGGGTCCCGTGCGGGTGGGGGAGCCAGGTCAGTGTTTGTCAGGATAATCCCCATCCTGGTGTGGGGACGCTGCTGAACCCCTCTGACAGGGCAGGCCGTGGGTTTGTTCTTTCATCGGGAGCTTGGATGGGAGAGCCTCAAGAAGAAAGAAAAAGGGGGAGAGGAACAATAATTATTTTTCCAATGGCTCCGAGCTGCTGGGTGCCTTCAAGTTCCTTTGTGTTCCTGTGGGTCAGCCGGGCAGAGCCTGGCCCGGAGCTGCGTGGAGCTGCTGCTTTTGTCGGTGGGGCCGCAGTCTCGGTTATTAACGAATACGGAGCCCCAGAACCTCAGATCTTCCGTGCAGCTGATAGGAGGGATGTGCAGGGCTGCCTTATCACACTCATTTAACTGGTTAATACATCTTCAGAGCAAATAATGCGGGCGTGGGGGTGAACTGCTTAACCAACCTCATTATTATTGTGCATTTAGCAGCTTGGAGGAAGATAATACCTTTCAGGTTTGACCCAATTTTAGTTTTTGTTGTCATAACCATGGAAAATCGACCTTCAGAGACCCTCAGCAGTGAGCCTGAATAGGAAGTGATTTACAGCAAAAGTGCCGTGTGGAATGCTTAATGCACTTGTGCAGGAAAACAGACTGCGAGCGGTTCCTGGCATGGCTTGGGCACAGCGAGGGCTGCCCCGGCCACCACAGACCCTGTGCGTGCTGCGGGGGCTGCTGGCACTGCCCCGGCTCTGGGCACTCGCTGGGCACTGCCTGCTTTGGCACTGTCCTGGGCACTGTCCTGGGGCACGTCCTGGCTCCTGGCTCATGCGGCACTGTCCTGGGGCACTGTCCTGGGGCACTCTGGCCGACTGTCTGGCTGACACTGCCTGGGCACTGCCTGGCTCTGGCATCTGTCCTGGGGCACTGTCCTGGCTCTGGGCACTGCTCTGGCTTTGGACACTGCTCTGGGGCACTGCTCTGGCTCTGGCACTGTCCTGGGGCACTGTCCTGGCTTGGACACTGCTCTGGGGCACTGCCCTGGCTTTGGGCACTGCTCTGGGGCACTGTCCTGGCCCTGGGGCATTGCTTTGGGGCACGCCCTCGCTGGCACTGTCCTGCACTGCCCTGGCTCCTGCCCTGGCTCTGGGGACTGCTCTGCTCTGGCCGCCTGGGCACTGGCTGGCACCACTGGGGCACTGTCCTGCACACTGCTCTGCACTGCTCTGGCACTGCCTGTCTGGCACTGCCTGGCACTGTCTGGGCACTGCTCCAGGCTTTGGGCACTGCTCTGGCTTTGGGCACTGCTATGGGGCATCCCTGGCTTCTGGCACTGCCCTGGGACACTGTCCTGGCTTGGGCACTGCTCTGGCTCTGGCACTGTCCGGGCACTGTCCTGGCTCTGGCACTGTCCTGGCTTGGGACACCCCTCTGGGACACTGCCCTGGGTTGCTTGGGCACTGCTCCAGTGGGATGAGCCCACACGGTGGCACCGCTGTCCCGGGGCTGTGTTCTCAGTGTGATGCCGCGTTCCCCTCTACGGTCAGCCAGAGCAGGTCTGGCCTGGAAACTGCTCCCTCTGGCACTGTGCGAGGCCAGGGCTGGAGCTGCTCACTGTGGTGGTGTGGAGTCCTGCGGTCAGTGGGCATGCCGTGGTCAGTGCAGTCAGTGGGCATGCCGTGGTCCGTGTCGGACCTCATGGTCAGTGCACCCCCACAGTCCCCCTGCACCCCACAGCGCCTCTTGGCACGGGTGTGCCCACCCGCCCGAGCATGCCAGGGCTGCAGCACGCTGACCATGGCCTGGCCGGACTGTCCCACCACCCGCAGACTGTGGCTTTTCTGCCGGTGCCTTTGGCCACCCGGTGTGTGCTGTAGGAGTGGTGACAGCCCTGACGCCACGGGTGACAGTCCTGACGCCACGGTGACAGCCCTGACGCCACGGTGACAGTCCTGACGCCATGGTGACGACCCTGACAGCCGCGGTGACAGCCCTGAACCCGCGGCCAGCGAGCGTTCCCCTTACGGGGGGTGGGATTGTTCCCCCACCCGACGCGCCGGCGGGGGTGTTCCTTCGCTTTGTGTCTTGTGGGAGAGACTTTCCCAGCTCCAGCACTGGGGTACGTGGGACCTTCCTCTCGCTCAGGATGGGGAGGAGGGTGGCGGGGAGGTGACAAACCTTCCTCCCCTTTCCCAGAGGCAGCTGCAAGTGTGGCTCTGCCACCCAAGCTGTCTGAGCTGCTGCTGCTGCTGCTGCTGCTGCAGTGTGTGGTGTGGTCCCTGAGGCATGGGATGCAGCTGACAGCAGTGCCCGGGGCCTGGGGGAAGGGCTGGAGAGCGGGGATGATGCGCCCAGAGGAGTGGGTGAGCACCAGGGGGAGCGGGTGATGCCCAGGGGAGTGGGTGATGCCCAGGGGCATCCAGGTGATGCCCACGATGGGAGTGGGTGATGGCCCAGGGCTCCAGGTGATGCCCATGTGGTTCAGATTCCTCCAGCGCATCCCGAGGAGCTCTGGGAGCAGATGGATGCAGCCATCCTCAGTCCCCCTGGTGCCAAGGGGCTCTGCCCAGTGCCAGAGCAGCTCTGGGCAGTCAGGAGGGCAGTGGGGCTGTGGCAATAGGGGCACGCTCTCCTCCATCCCCTCGCCAGGGCTGTGTTGGGGCAGAGAGCACGACGAGGGCAGGCATGCCAGATCGCTGTAATTGTGCTGTTCAGAGCACTGAAGGAGAAGCTGCTCCCTCAGCACGAGAGTTGGAACTCTTTAGCCTTCCTCTGTGTCACCTCCATGGCCATGGATACCTCCAGGTGTGACGTAAGTGAAACCCGGGAAAAAAACCTCTTCTATTACCATCAAAATGCCATATATAGTGACTGTTCTGCTGCACAGACATCGGCCGTGGCGCGGATCAGTGGGAAACAGCTCCAGGTGGGCTGGAGCAGAGAGCTGTGTCTGGGGCTGTGCAGGTGCCGAGTGCTGCTCCAGAGTTTGCTGCTGGAAGGAAATTCCTCTCCCCACTCCTCTGCAATCCAGGGAAAACATTGTGGGCACCCAAAATCCCAAACTCCTGCTGTACTGCCCTGCCCGGGTCATTTCTGTGACACTCACTGCCACAGTGGAGCCTGGCAAAAGGCACTGGGCTGGACCAGGAGCAGCATCCTCCTGGGAGCACAGCGGGCAGCGGTGGAGGCTCAGCCTCCCCAAAATGAGCCGGTCCAGCCCCTCGCCGGTCCTGCCCCCCGCAGCAGCCGCCAGGCTGGCCCTGGGATTGCGGATCTGCGGGCAGCTGCATCATCTTCCCATCTCCTCCCTGAGGTGCTGCTGGCTTTGATAAAACCTCTCAGCCTTCCAGGGCTCGGCTTGTTGATCTATCGCTGTGGTTTAGTGTGCATAAAAGCCCGCTGGCTCCTGAGGGAGATGCCCCGTAGGGATCTGCAATCCGCTTTCCCGTCCCTCCCGGGCTGGAGCGATTTCCCCGTGCGGGATCTGCAGGGATGCTGCCGATGGTGAAGGATGCTGCTGGGGGTGAGGGATGCTGCGGCACCCCAGCACCGGGGGAACATTCCAGCCCCCGTTCTGCACTCGTGTGGTTGGCTTTTGAAAATAGAAGGTGCTGAAAAAAATCCTGCTGTGCTCAGTTTGTTTCAGCGATCAGTTGGGTCCTCCCGGTGTTTGTCGCATCCTGCACTCGCTGCTCGTGCCTGGAGGGGTTGAGTCTGGGGCAAATCTCAGCGTGTTGAGTCCCGTCTGAGCCCCAACCCAACCGGGGTTCCCAGACACACAAAACACAGGTGGAGGGAAAGAGCAACAGCCAAGGGGGGTGTAGGGGACACGGTGTGGGATTAGGGGACACCATGCTGTCCCCAGCTCAGGTGTCCCCAGCTCAGTGTCCCCAGCTCAGTGTCCCCAGCTCAGTGTCCCCAGCTCAGGTCCCCAGCTCAGTGTCCCCAGCTCAGGGTCCCCAGCTCAGGATCCCCAGCTCAGTGTCCCCAGCTCAGGATCCCCAGCTCAGTGTCCCCAGCTCAGTGTCCCCAGCTCAGGTCCCCAGCTCAGTGTCCCCAGCTCAGTGTCCCCAGCTCAGTGTCCCCAGCTCAGGGTCCCCAGCTCAGGGTCCCCAGGGGGACAGGGGGACATGTCCCAGTCTCTGCACTGACACAGAAAATGCTGAGGCCGGTCCTGCCTCCTGAGAGCACCAGCCCTGGCCTCAGACGAGCGCATGGGATGGACACAAGGCAAAGCAAAGATTTCTTCCTAAGAGAAAGGAGTCCCCAGCCCACCTGTCCCCCTGAGGCCACCCGCAGCTCCACGTTTGCTTTCCCCTGCCCACGCTGAACAGCAGGTAATTTAACAGCTTGTCCCCCACAGTAATGGGACTCCGTCCCTGTTCCCCCGGGCAGCCCATCCATCACAGCACAGAGCACTGACATCCCCCTGGCACCTCGGCCGGGCAGACCCTGCCTGATGTGAGTTATGGTGCTGGCGCCGGGCGGGGTGGGCTCGGAGCAGTGGCTCCACACCGGAGCTGAGATTTATCCCCTCGGTGGAACAGGGGCACAGAATGGCAGATAAGTCACAGCAGAGCTGCAGGAGCGGCGCTCAAGGTCCTCCAAGGTTGGCTCATTAAAAACCAAGGAGAGGAAGGCCAGAGCTGCCCGTGGTGCGGCTGCAAATCCCCCTCCTGACACCAAAGCAGGTAAGAGGGAGGTGGGAAGGGAATCGGGACCCCCAGGCAGCTCTGCAGCAATCCCAGGGCTGGGGCAAGCGCCAGTGTGCAACCATCCCACACACCCAGGGCAGCGCCAGGCGGCCAAGTGGCACCCAAACACACCCAGGGCCAGGCTGGCTGTGCATGCTGTCAAGTGGCAGGGTCCCAAACACACCCAGGGCAGCGGCTCCAGGCGTGCAAGGGCCAGTGGGCTCCCAACACCCCAGGGGGCCAGGCTGCTGTCCAGGGCTGTGCCAAGCGCCAGTGGCTCCCAAACACTGCCACGCACAGCCCACAACACAGCAGGCAGCACCGAACAGGATGGGCACCCAGCAGCACAGAGAGGGAAACCAGCAGGCAGCCCCGAGTGGCGGGGAGGGACCCCAGGAGCATGAGGAGCACCACCTGGGGCTGGCGACCCAGACAGCAGGAAGCGCTGGGGAGTGGGGGACATGCCCCGCAATGGGGCCTGCACTGATTGGGGGACACTGGACACAGAGACACAGTGAACAGGCGAGGCACGCCCCAGACTTGGCGCGGAATGCCCCTGCCTGCCTCATAGCTGCGCAGAGGCTGCGCGCGGATCCGCAAACATGAGCCAGAGCGCAGCAGAGTGCAGCGACTGCCCCAGCCCCCCACCCACCTGCTTGAATGCTGGTCGTGGCACAGGCCGAACCCGGGGATAACAGGCCCGAACCCACAGCACCCACGTGCCCTAACCCACACTGTCCCTCCCCACTGCCCACCCGGTGCAACCCCGGCTAACCCACAGGGTCCTACAGTGTCACCCACACGGTCCCAACCCCACACGGTCCCTACACGGGCCCTCCACCCACACGGTGTCCCCTAACCCCGCATGGTGTCCCCTAATCCCACACCGTGTCCCCTACACCCCCCTTGGCTGTTGCCTCTTCCCTCCACCCTGTGTTTTGTGTGTCTGGGAACCCCGGTTGGGTTGGGGCTCAGCAGGGACTCACACGCTGAGATTTGCCCCAGACTCAACCCCTCCAGGCACGAGCAGCGAGTGCAGGATGCGACAAACACCGGAGGACCCAACGCATCGCGAAACAAACGAGCACAGCAGGATTTTTTCAGCACCTTCATTCAAAAGCCAACCCACACGAGTGCAGAACGGGGGCTGGATGTCCCCCCCGGGCGGGGGTGCCGCAGCATCCCCCCCCAGCAGATCCCACCACGGCAGCATCCCTGCAGATCCGCACGGGGAAACGCCCAGCCCGGAGGGACGGGAAAGCGGATGCAGATGCCCTACGGGGCACTCCCCAGAGCCAGCGGCTACGCACACTAACCACAGCGAAGAAACAAGCCGAGCCCTGGAGGCTGAGAGGTTTTATCAAAGCCAGCAGCACCCAGGGAGAGAGGGGAAGATGAGAGCTGCCCGCAGTCCGCACCAGGGCCAGCCTGGCGGCTGCTGCGGGGGCAGGACCGGCGAGGGCTGGACCGGCTCATTGGGGAGGCGAGCCTCCACCGCTGCCCCTGTGCTCCCAGGAGGATGCGCTGCCCGGTCCAGCCATGCCTTTTGGCCAGGCCACTGTGGCGTGAAGTGTCACAGAAATGACCCTGGGCAGGGCAGAACAGCAGGAGGGGGAGTTGGGGCCACAGTTTCCTGGGAGAGAGGAAGGGGGAGAGGAATTCCCTTCCAGCAGCAAACTCTGGAGCAGCACTCGGCACCTGCACAGCCCCAGACACAGCTCCTGCTCCAGCCCAACCTGGAGCGTTTCCCACTGATCCGCGCCACGGCCGATGTCTGTGCAGCAGAACAGATCACTAATGGCATTTTGATGGTAATAGAAGAGGTTTTTTTCCCGGGTTTCACTTACGTCACACCTGGAGGTATCCATGGCCATGGAGGTGACACAGAGAGGCAGAAGAGTTGGCCAACCGCGGCGAGAGGAGCAGCGGCGCCTGCAGCGCGGAACAGACACAATGGACAGCGAGCTGGGACATCGCCTGGCCTCGTCGGCGCCTGGCCCCAACACCAGCCCTGGGGAGGGGAGGGAGGAGAGCGGGCCCCTATGGCCACAGCCCCACGCCCCCTGACTGCCCAGGAGCTGGCCTGGGCACTGGGGCAGAGCCCCGGGCACCAGGGGGACTGGAGGATGGGCTGCATAGCCATGGCTCCCAGAGTCCCGGCGGAGCGCTGGAGGAACCTGAACCACATGGGCACACCGGAGCCCCGGGGCAGCACCACGCCCAGGGCAGGCATCCGTGGGAGCCGGGGCAGGCACCACGCCCGGGGCAGCCACCAGCGCCCGGGCATCACCCACGCCCGGGGGAGCACCCAGCCCCGGGCAGCACCCAGCGGGGCAGCACCTCGCGCCCAGCACGCCCCCGGCCCGGGACACGGCGGACAGCGGCCAGGCCAGGCCCGCAGAGGACACCCAACACCACGGCGAGGCAGCCAAGCAGGCAGCGCAGCAGCAGCGAGACAGCCGGGGGGGCGAGCCACACGGTGCGGGCGGGCGCGGGAAAGGGGAGGAAGGGGGCACCGCCCCGCCACCCGCCGCCCCAGCCGGCGAGAGGAAGGGCCACGGACCCCAGGGGGAGCGGTGGAAGGCGCAGGCGGCCACAGACAACCAAGCAAGGGCACACCCCGCAGGGCGCGGTGGACAGCTCACCCGGGGGTGGAAAGCGCGGCGGCGCAGGGCGGCAGGCGGGACCGCGGCGCGCAGGGGGGGCACCAGGGCGGCAGGACGGGCACGCGGGGCGGGAGGGCGGGCACCGTAGGGCGGCAGGAGGCACCGGAGCGGCAGGGCGGGCACACGCGACAGCACACACGGGGCCAAGCCGGCGAAAAGCCACGGGGGCGGGGGGACTGGCGGCCAAGGGGCAGGGACAGCGGGCGAGCCGGGCAGGCGCGGGCGGGGGGGCAACCGGGCCAGAGGCGCGGGGGGGCGGGGGACGGGGGGGGGCACGGACCAGGAGGCCGACACGGACACGGCAGCCCACGGACGGCACGGACACGCAAGGCCCACTGACGCGGATCGCCACCCACCACCGGGAAGTCAGGCGCAAGCCAGGGCCATACAGAATTCGCAGCTAGGGCAGTACTTGGAAGGCACGCGAGTGTACATTTCAGAGGCCGACGACGTCGGGCTGACGAGGAGGGATGCTAGGGCCTAATCCCACACCGTGTCCCCTACACCCCCCTTGGCTGTTGCCTCTTCCCTCCACCCTGTGTTTTGTGTGTCTGGGAACCCCGGTTGGGTTGGGGCTCAGCAGGGACTCACACGCTGAGATTTGCCCCAGACTCAACCCCTCCAGGCACGAGCAGCGAGTGCAGGATGCGACAAACACCGGGAGGACCCAACTGCATCGCTGAAACAAACTGAGCACAGCAGGATTTTTTTCAGCACCTTCTATTTTCAAAAGCCAACCCACACGAGTGCAGAACGGGGGCTGGAATGTTCCCCCCCGGTGCTGGGGGTGCCGCAGCATCCCTCACCCCCAGCAGCATCCTTCACCATCGGCAGCATCCCTGCAGATCCCGCACGGGGAAATCGCTCCAGCCCCGGGAGGGACGGGAAAGCGGATTGCAGATCCCTACGGGGCATCTCCCTCAGGAGCCAGCGGGCTTTTACTGCACACTAAACCACAGCGATTAGATCAACAAGCCGAGCCCTGGAAGGCTGAGAGGTTTTATCAAAGCCAGCAGCACCTCAGGGAGGAGATGGGAAGATGATGCAGCTGCCCGCAGATCCGCAATCCCAGGGCCAGCCTGGCGGCTGCTGCGGGGGGCAGGACCGGCGAGGGGGCTGGACCGGCTCATTTTGGGGAGGCTGAGCCTCCACCGCTGCCCCTGTGCTCCCAGGAGGATGCTGCTCCCTGGTCCAGCCCAGTGCCTTTTGCCAGGCTCCACTGTGGCAGTGAGTGTCACAGAAATGACCCTGGGCAGGGCAGAACAGCAGGAGTTTGGGAGTTTGGGTGCCCACAATGTTTTCCCTGGATTGCAGAGGAGTGGGGAGAGGAATTTCCTTCCAGCAGCAAACTCTGGAGCAGCACTCGGCACCTGCACAGCCCCAGACACAGCTCCTGCTCCAGCCCAACCTGGAGCCGTTTCCCACTGATCCGCGCCACGGCCGATGTCTGTGCAGCAGAACAGATCACTAATGGCATTTTGATGGTAATAGAAGAGGTTTTTTTCCCGGGTTTCACTTACGTCACACCTGGAGGTATCCATGGCCATGGAGGTGACACAGAGGAAGGCTAAAGAGTTCCAACTCTCGTGCTGAGGGAGCAGCTTCTCCTTCAGCTGCTGAACAGCACAATTACAGCGATCTGGCATCGCCTGCCCTCGTCGTGCTCCTGCCCCAACACAGCCCTGGCGAGGGGATGGAGGAGAGCGTGCCCCTATTGCCACAGCCCCACTGCCCTCCTGACTGCCCAGAGCTGCTCTGGCACTGGGCAGAGCCCCTTGGCACCAGGGGGACTGAGGATGGCTGCATCCATCTGCTCCCAGAGCTCCTCGGGATGCGCTGGAGGAATCTGAACCACATGGGCATCACCTGGAGCCCCTGGGCATCACCCACTCCCATGGGCATCACCTGGAGCCCCTGGGCATCACCCACTCCCCTGGGCATCACCCGCTCCCCTGGGCATCACCCACTCCTCTGGGCATTCACCTGCACCCCATGCCTCAGGGACCACCCACACACTGCAGCAGCAGCAGCAGCAGCAGCAGCTCAGACAGCCTTGGGTGGCAGAGCCACACTTGCAGCTGCCTCGGGAAAGGGGAGGAAGGTTTGTCACCTCCCCGCCACCCTCCTCCCCATCCGAGCGAGAGGAAGGTCCCACGTACCCCCAGTGCTGGAGCTGGGAAAGTCTCTGCCTGCCACAGACAAAACCAAAGCGAAGGGAACCACCCCCGCCGGGCGCGGGTGACATCTCACCCGTGGGAACGCTGCTGGCGCGGCGTCAGGGCTGTCACCGCGGCGTCAGGGGTGTCACCATGGCGTCAGGACTGTCACCGTGGCGTCAGGGCTGTCACCGTGGCGTCAGGACTGTCACCGTGGCGTCAGGGCTGTCACCACTCCTACAGCACACACCGGGTGGCCAAAGGCACCGGCAGAAAAGCCACAGGGTGCGGGTGGTGGGACAGTCCGGCCAAGGCCATGGTCAGCGTGCTGCAGCCCTGGCATGCTCGGGCAGGGTGGGCACACCCGTGCCAAGAGGCGCTGTGGGGTGCAGGGGGACTGTGGGGTGTGCACTGACCATGAGGTCCGACACGGACCACGGCATGCCCACTGACTGCACTGACCACGGCATGCCCACTGACCGCAGGACTCCACACCACCACAGTGAGCAGCTCCAGCCCTGGCCTCAGCAGTGCCAGGGGAGCAGGTTCCAGGCCAGACCTGCTCTGGCTGACCCGATGAGGGGAACGCGGCATCACACTGAGAACACAGCCCCGGGACAGCGGTGCCACCGTGGGGCTCATCCCACATGGAGCAGTGCCCAAAGCCAGGGCAGTGCCCAGAGGGGTGCCCAAAGCCAGGACAGTGCCCAGAGCCAGGACAGTGCCCAGGACAGTGCCAGAGCCAGAGCAGTGCCCAAAGCCAGGACAGTGCCAGAGCCAGAGCAGTGCCCAAAGCCAGGACAGTGTCCCAGGGCAGTGCCAGAGCCAGGGCAGTGCCCCAGAGCAGTGCCCAAAGCCAGGACAGTGCCCAGGACAGTGCCAGAGCCAGAGCAGTGCCCAGAGCCAGGGCAGTGCCCAGAGCCAGGGCAGTGCCCAGGACAGTGCCCAGAGCCAGGACAGTGCCCCAAAGCAATGCCCCAGGGCCAGGACAGTGCCCCAGAGCAGTGCCCAAAGCCAGAGCAGTGCCCAAAGCCAGGGCAGTGCCAGCCAGAGCAGTGCCAAAGCCAGAGACAGTGCCCAGACAGTGCCAGAGCCAGAGCAGTGCCCCAGAGCAGTGTCCAAAGCCAGAGCAGTGCCCAGAGCCAGGACAGTGCCCCAGGACAGTGCCAGAGCAGACAGTGCCCCAGAGCAGTGCCAAAGCCAGGCAGTGCCCAGAGCCAGGACAGTGCCCCAGGACAGTGCCCAGAGCCAGGACAGTGCCCCAGAGCAGTGTCCCAGAGCCAGGACAGTGCCCAGGACAGTGCCCAGAGCCAGGACAGTGCCCCAGGACAGTGCCCAAAGCCAGGGCAGTGCCCAGGACAGTGCCCAGAGCCGGGGCAGTGCCAGCAGCCCCCGCAGCACGCACAGGGTGCTGGTGGCCGGGGCAGCCCTCGCTGTGCCCAAGCCATGCCAGGAACCGCTCGCAGTCTGTTTTCCTGCACAAGTGCATTAAGCATTCCACACGGCACTTTTGCTGTAAATCACTTCCTATTCAGGCTCACTGCTGAGGGTCTCTGAAGGTCGATTTTCCATGGTTATGACAACAAAAACTAAAATTGGGTCAAACCTGAAAGGTATTATCTTCCTCCAAGCTGCTAAATGCACAATAGTAATGAGGTTGGTTAAGCAGTTCACCCCCAGCCCGCATTATTTGCTCTGAAGATGTATTAACCAGTTAAATGAGTGTGATAAGGCAGCCCTGCACATCCCTCCTATCAGCTGCACGGAAGATCTGAGGTTCTGGGGCTCCGTATTCCGTTAATAACCGAGACTGCGGCCCCACCGACAAAAGCAGCAGCTCCACGCAGCTCCGGGCCAGGCTCTGCCCGGCCTGACCCACAGGAACACAAAGGGAACTTGAAAGGCACCCAGCAGCTCGGAGCCATTGGAAAAAATAATTATTGTTCCTCCTCCCCCTTTTTCTTTCTTCTTGAGGCTCTCCCCCATCCAAGCTCCCGATGAAAGAACAAACCCACGGCCTGCCCTGTCAGAGGGGTTCAGCAGCGTCCCCACACCAGGATGGGGATTATCCCTGACAAACACTGACCTGGCTCCCCCACCCGCCACGGGACCCACAGGGGGTGTGGAAAACACATCCAAGCACCCTGTAAGCACTGGGGCTCACCTCACAGCAGCACCCAAAAGATGCTGCAGAGCTCTCCGTGCAGACCTGCTGGGACTGCCCAGGGAGTCCCCACTCCAGCGGGGCTGCAGGACCAATTGTGAAACACAAAGAATGCTTGCTTTTATGGGATTTCTGCTGTTTTTCCTAAAACAAACACCCATTAATGTAAATATAACTGATGTAAACAAGCATGACCCTAAAATCCATGTGCAGCTGTATGGAACAGGGGAAAGAGAGGGAGGGAGGCTGGCAGAGAGGGAGGGGAAACACTTTAATTAATCTCTAAAATGAATGAGATGGGAAAACTCGAACTGCAGGGAAAGCATCTGGTGCTGCTGCAGGAAGGGGCTGCGCTCTGCTGTGTGACCCATCAGCCACCCCATGGCACCAGCCCATGCCAGGAGAGCCACACCAAGCCCAGGGCACCCAGAGAGGGCAGATGGCAGCGGTGCCAGTCCCACGAGCCAGAGCTGAGAGCTCTGGGTGCATCCCCTGGGTGACCCCTCACAAACTGCCACGGGCTCCAGCTCCATCCCCAGCAGGAGCATCCGCAGCATCCCCACGAGCAGCCTGCCCTGAGAGCGGACAGGGACCAAGGGAGGGGACAGGAGGATTCATCTCCTGCAGGACAGACCCTGCCAGCAGTCAGGGAGCGCACGGGAAACACGCAGAGAGCCTCGGTGTGCCTCTCCCGCTGATCCAGCTGGGCCTTTGCCAGGAGGAGCTGCTGCGTGGAGAAATGCCAGCACTTTCTAGCACAGAAGGATGGGTGAAGATCCCAGGGTGGGATCTGTGCTGGCACAAGCGCTGGGACCAGTGCTCCAGCCTCCAGGAGGCACCTACTGTGTGACCAAAATGTGGCTGTGAACAGTACCTGAGGACCACGGTGGGGACAGAAACCACAGAACGGATCCAAGGAGCTCCAAGATGGGAGGAAAGGGCTGGAGGGTCAAGAGCAGATTCACACAGAGGAAGGGGACAGACTGGAGCCAGACTGGGCTCTTCCAGGGCTCCCCACAAGCAGCTGCTGCTGCTGCTGTCCCAGGGCCAACAGGACACGTATGGGGACACCACACCCTGCCCAGGGAGCAGGGACCAGCTGCTGGGACAGCAAAGCATCGCTTCTGGAGCACCCTGCACTGCCTGCAGCACTGATCCAGCCTCCTCCTCCTCCTCCTCCTCCTCCTCCTCTAGGGCTTCCTCCTCTCCTTCCCCTCTTTGTCATTCCTCTCAGCTCACGCCTCTTCTCTGCTCTCCTTCAGCTGCTCACAGCAATAATCCAGGGCACAGCCGCCCCGGCAGATTGCTCAGCGCCGCTCCCCGCTGCTGACCGGGGTTTTAATGCCTCCCCCGGCCGTGCCAGCCAGGCTCTCCCCACCATCCCTCCCCCAAAAAACACCCGCACCCTCTGCAGGGAAGGGTGAGGAGCGCCCGCCACCTCCAGCTCAGGTGGGCTCGGCTGGGATCTGTTCTTGTCTGGCACCCACCTCAGCCATGGCAGGGACCCACAGGATCCCCCGGGCTGGGTGAGCGCAGCCAAGGGCACCAATGCAGCAGCCGAGGGGCTGCAGGCTGACAGCACGGGGCATCTTCCCTGGGGACAGGCAGGGGACACACAGGGACACGCAAGGGACACGCAAGGGACACGCAAGGAACATGCAAGGGACATGCAAGGGACACGCAAGGGACATGCAAGGAACACGCAAAGAACATGCAAGGGACACACAAGGGACATGCAAAGGACATGCAAGGGACATGCAAGGGACATGCAAGGGACACACAAGGGACACGCAAGGGACACACAAGGAACACGCAAGGGACACACAAGGGACACGCAAGGGACATGCAAGGGACAGGCAAGGGACAACTGCGGCTCAGTGTCAGTCAGATGGTGCTGTTCAGAGCCTGGGGCACAGGGCTCTGCGGGGACAGGGACGGGACAGGGAGCGGGACAGAGCAGGGACGGAACAGGGACTGGGCAGGGATGGGACTGGGATCAGGCACAGCAGGAGGAGGCTCAAGGGCACCGGGAGGGAAAGTTATGGAAAAATCAGAGCCAGGGCAGGAAGCGGGGAGGACAGTGGAACTCCAGCTGCATTATCCTGTTTCCCAGCACATCCATTGCGCCATCCATTGCTCCATCCATCGCTCCATCCATCCCTCCATCCATCCACCCATCCATCCATCCATCCATCCATCCATCCATCCATCCATCCATCCATCCATCCATCCATCCATCCATCCGTGTCCCCATCTCCACACTCAGCGCAGGCAGCAGCAGATGAGCCAGGGGCACAGGGGGTGCCCCACAACCCTCGACCCCTCACTACCAGGCACTGCCAGGCTGCAGATCCCCGTGTCCCGTCCTTTAATTAACATTCCACATGTAAAGTTGGGATTGTAATTACTGCAACTGATTAACAGGCCGAAGGTAGCCCGTCTCCGAGGGAGCAGATTAGCCGTGGCTCTCTCGAGCTCCTGCTCTCACCTCGGCACTGCCGGCGCATTTTAAGCAGGGCCCGCTGCCCCTGCAGTCAGTGATTAATGGCAGCGGGAGGAGGATGCGCCGGCTCCGGCTCTGCTGGGGCAGGACAGAGCCGCTTCAGCGGCCGTGGGCTGGCACAGAGGAAGGTGCTGGGTGCTGGAAGTGATTCCCAGAGCCTCCTCTCCCTGCTGCCCAGACAACAACCAGGGGATGCAGAATCCGAGGTCCCTGGCAGGTGAGGAGCGCACCGCTCAGCCCTGGCACTCTTTGGGTGTGAAGGCAAATGGGAACATCCCCATGCTCAGCCTGGCTCCTCACAGCTCACCCGCAGCTCCAGAGCCCGTGCTGCCCACCCAGCATGGCCCTGCGTGTGACAGGACCCTCCAGACCGCGGCTCGTCAGGCACGGGAGGCAATCAGCGGTAATTAACGGCAGAGCGCGGCACAGGGACCTTCTTCCCTTCTTTTCCCCAAGACTGCAAAATAAATTATCCTGCAAAGTTAGCAGAGGCTGAGCTATGGAAACAATTAAACAAAAATTAAATCTAATTCATTTATACTCGGAGCACAAAGTGGATAATGTGGGGGTTTTCTTTGCTCTCCTCTCTTTGCCTTGGTGTTACAGAGGACTATTATGGAAAATTAATCACGGGGAAAAGCAATGAACGTGATCTATCGCTCTTTAAAAGTGCACTGTAGTGATTATATAAAAATCTATTAGAGAGGCCAGGAAATAGCAGAGTGACACCATTTAAAAGGAAAAAGGAGAGCGGGCTGGTGGCAAAGGGATCGATTTCCTAACTGACGGATCCATGGCAGAGGCAGCGGGGGAGGTCAGCCCGCAGGGTGGGCAGCGGGCACACCCGGATGGCTCCGAGTGGCACAGCCAGACCCCGGGGCTGTGCATGGCTGAACACCCCAAAAACCTCATCCTACGGCCCGCGGGGTCAGGGTCCCACCGCGCACAATCCCACAGGGACGGCAGCCTCCAGGATGCCACCCCATCCTTGGTGGCACTGCCCCACCTGAGGGTGCCCAGGAAAGCGACCCCCATCACCAGCAATGATCAGGAGAGCAGACCCGCCCTGCTCGGCCCCCCGGCACACGCTCTGCTCTTTAACAGCGGCGATAAAACCTTCAGCGAGGCGCATTCCACCATAAATCGCAGCAGCAGCGGCAGCGGGGCCGGCCCCGGGCCAGCCTGACGCTTTAACGACACCATCAATCCCCGAGGAGGAGCGGGGGACACTCGGGCTGGTGGCCAGGCGGGGGCTGAGCCCTGCAGACCCTCCAGGGTCAGCTCCACATGGGCAATCCCACCCCACAATCTGCCTCTCCGGACTCGCCCGTGGCCACTGAAGCCACCTGGTGCCACCACCCCATGGCCACTACGAACAGACCCCCACAGTCCCACATCAGCAGAGGAAAACACCTTTATTTGAATTTAACGGTACTTTCTCCTCTCCACCAGGCGCAGGGAAGGCAAACACATCACACTCCTTCCACTGCATCCTTTAAACGATTTGGAAAAAAAAAAAAAAGAGTGGAAAAAAACCCCTTTGATCTCAGAAGCCCGCTTGTTTAGCCCATGCCGGGATTTAATTGAGAAGGGATGTCCTTGAATAAATGCAGAGATGTCCTCACTCCCCAGGAAGGCTGCTGCGAGTTGAACAATCCCCTGTACGAGGTTTTCTGCTCATCCAGGGATATTCTGGGACAACGCAGCCCCAGGGCCACTGCCGCATGTCACCCTTCCGTCACTGGGAATGCCAGGGGCGGGCAGGCTGCCGTGGCACCGGGCTGGGTGTGGGGGGACTCCAGCCCCGAAAAAGAGCTGCTCCCAGGGCTGGGGACACCACTCTGCCCCCAAATGCAGCACAGGCGAGGTGGGGCAGGAGGTGGATCAGCCCCGCACCCAGTGGGATGGGGAGCAGAGCTGGGGGCTACAGGGGGATGTGGTGCCCCGGAGAAGCCAAGTTACAACAGAAGGCGAGGGGCAGCCGGAGCCCGAGAGCTGGCACTCACAGCCGGGGTGCCAGCACCGGCCCTGGCAAACGCCTTCCCCACGGCGCTTGGCAGGAGCAGAGGAGCTGCAGGGAGAGCCCGGCAGCCCCGGCACAGCGGTACAAGGGAGCACAGGGGGCACAGGGGCACAGGGGGGCACAGGGCACAGGGCACAGGCACAGGGCACAGGGGCACAGGGGCACAGGGGGCACAGGGGCACAGGGGCACCGGAGTGCACAGGGGGCACAGGGGCACAGGGGGCACAGGGCACAGGGGGTACAGGGGGCACAGCGGGCACAGGGGCGCACAGGCAGGCACAGCTGGCACAGGGGGCACAGGGCACGGCGGCACAGAGGGGCACAGCGGGCACAGCGAGCACAGGGCACAGCCGCACAGGGCACAGGGGACACAGGGGCACAGCCGGCAGCTCCCTGCTCACTGCAGCCCCTGCCAGCGCTCAGCACCCCCGGCATCCCTGCCCCTCCAGCCCAGCCGAGCTTCTGCCGCTGCAAAGCCTCAGCTGAGGAAGCGAAGCAGCCTTGGGGATCCCCCCGTGCCACACAGCGGCGAGGGGCAGAGACAGCCAGGAGGGGATCCTCAGACCCCCTGTGCGCCCACAGATTGGGGTCTTTGCATCTCCTGCCCCTGGGCAGCGCAGCCGGTGTCAGGCGCCGATCAGCATCAGCATCATCATCCTCATCCTCCTCCTCCTCGTCCTCCCCGGCACAGCCGCGTGGGTGTCTTTGCCGCAAGGCTCCCTCGCCAGGGAAGCGCCGCGCTATTTTAATCCGGTATCTCCCACCATCCCGGCGAGGTTGCGCTGCGAGTGCAGCCCCGGGAGAGCTCTGCCCTGCGCCCCCGCAGCCTGCACCCGCTCAGAACGGAGGAACACCCCGAGGCTGCGCTTGGGGGAGCCGGGCTGGAGGCAGGAGTGGGCTGGTGGGCGCTGAAACCCGGGGATGAGGCTGCTTTCACCACGGAAGAGAATTCATGGCAATAAAGGTGAGCGCAGAGATGAGGATGTGGCCATTCCCAGCTCACTAAAGCTGGCATCTTTCAGCCCATGCCAACAGCAGCTCCTCATCCATTAAAGTTCTTGTCCTCCTCCTGCCCAGGGCACTCAGAATCAGCTCTGCAGTCACCCCACCATTGTCCCATCACTGTCCCACTGCTGTCCCACCAGCACATGCCAGGGGATGCTGGGTGCCCACACGGACGCTGGCTACCCGGATCGGTGCTGTGTGCCCACGGGCGCTGGCTACCCCGGGATCGGTGCTGGGTGCCCACACGGCGCTGCTCCCCGGGATGGTGCTGGGTGCCCACAGGATGTGGCTACCCCGGGATCGTGCTGGGTGCCCACACGGCGTGGCTACCCGGATCGGTGCTGGGTGCCCATACGGGTGCTGGCTACCCCGGGATCGGTGCTGGGTGCCCACACTGGTGCTGGCTACCCCGGGATCGGTGCTGGGTGCCCACACGGGTGCTGGCTACCCCGGGATCGGTGCTGGGTGCCCACACGGGTGCTGGCTACCCCGGATCGGTGTGGGTGCCCACACGGGTGCTGGCTACCCCGGGATCAGTGCTGGGTGCCCACACGGGTGCTGGCTACCGGGATCGGTGCTGGGTGCCAACAGCTGCACTGGAGAGCGCGGGGGCTGTGGGCAGAAGGCGAGGGGAACGCTCTGAGCCCTGGACTCGCTGGCTGCGATGGCTAAAGGCGAGCTGATTAAAGCAATTAGGATTTTAAAATAGTAACACCAGAGTGGCTCATCAGCGCTGAAGAGGCAGTCAACTGACAGGCTGAGGAGCTTATTTAGGGATCTGGTTTGGCTGAAGATCCCCGTGAGGCCCCAAGGCTCCCTTGGAGAGAGGGTGCCCCAGGCACCCCACAGCCCGCCAGTGCCCACCTGGGGACACGGAGCAGCCTTGTCACAGTGCCAAAAGGGACAGCACAGGGACACAGCCAGCTCTGTCCCCTGCCCTGCAGCCACAGGGACACCAAAGAGCACCCAGAACTGCCAAGGAGCACCCAGCATGGCCAAGGAGCACCCGCTGCCCACTCCTTCCTTTCCTTAAGTTGTTTATCCTCTGTAATAAAGGCTCCGGGAAGGGAATGTGGAAGGAATTTCGCAGTTTCTCAGGAGGCACTGCCGAGCAGCGGCAGCCCCAAAGTAACAGATAAAGTGCCTTTTGCAGCAGCTAAAGCCCCACACACGCATTTTGTCTGCTTAGACTCGAGGGCTGAAACGCCAGAGGTTTAAGGCAGCCTGGTGGGAAATCCATCTGGTTTGGTGGATGCGGATCTCCAATCACAGCGGAGCTGGACTCACATACAGATGCCTGAGCTGCATAAACAGCCTTGAAATGCTCGCTGTCCTTCCCTCTGCTCATTCTGTGCACCTGCATTTGCTCTGGCTGTGCTGGCTGGTGCCAGGGGCTGCAGTGCCCAGCCTGAGCACCCACCGGGCCAGCACCACGGCATGTGGCCCCAGGGACAGCAGGGGACAACAGCGAGGAGCTGCCCGGTCCTGTCTCCACGGGCCCCACAGCCCAGGGCTCTGCTCCACATCCCCATCCTCACTCCTGCATTCCTGGGGGATGGATGGTGAGCGGCTCCAGGGCTGGATCCACTCGCTCTCAGATGGGGAAAAAAGGGAAAAAAGGGAAAAAAGGGAAAAGGAAAAGGTTAGGAACCGGGAACAAAGAGCAGGAGTGGGGAGGGGAGGACTGGGAGGGGAGGGCAGGAGCTGCAGCCCAAGCACAAGCCACTTGCCGACTTTCTTGCGAGCTCCGAGATGCCGTGGGAGGGAACTGGCACAGGCGCATTACGTTTATTTATAGGCATTTCTGTGGCACTCGATTAAACGCTGTGGTGGAGATATTGCAGTGTGAGGAGTATTTAGAGCCGTTTAACACCTCTTAGTCGGCAAAAGCCCATCTAATTCCTGCAACGAATCGGGAAAGTGCACACTGCAAGGGCAAGAGCAAGAAAGACAGCCTCTCATCCCCGGCTCCACCTGGAAAAGAGATGTGATCTTGTGATCCTCGATGCACTTGTGGCAGCGCATCCACGAGCCTCGTGCGATGCTCCAGTGCCCCCAGGTCAGCCCAGGGGCCGGAATTTGGCAGCAGAACACACACCCACACCCTGCCCGGCCCCCACGGCACACTGCCCCAGGGTGCTGGCCAGCCCTGGCACCCACAGCCCTGCCGGTGCCATCCCCAGTGTCCCCCAGCCCTGCCGGTGCCATCCCCAGTGTCCCCCAGCCCTGCTGAAGGACAGGGCCTGTCCAGGGGAGGGCACAGGGATTCCTGATGCTCAGGAGAGGCTCAGTCCCAGCCTTCCCTGGGTATCTGTAACTGCTCTGCAGAGCCTCCCCGCACCTTATCAGGATGGCAAAGGGCTGAGCTGGTAAATCTCCAGATCTCACAAAAGCAGTCAGGGGAGAGAGTTCAAAGGGAAAGCTGCCAAGTGCACACCAAGGTGAGCTCTAATTGCACCGCTGCAAATTCACCGCTGGCCCTTTCGCCCTTGGATGGCTTTGTCCCCACTCCCCTCTGCTGCAGAGCCTGACCAGCCCATCCCCTGCACGTGGGGACAAACCATGGGGGCACCCGGAGTGCCAGAGCCACGTGGGCACACCGTTCATTCCCTGTGGCCACATCATTCATTCCCTGTGGCCACACCATTCATTCTGTGTGGCCACACCGTTCATTCTGTGTGGCCACACCGTTCATTCTGTGTGGCCACACCGTTCATTCTGTGTGGCCACACTGTTCACACACCGTTCATTCTGTGTGGCCACACCGTTCATTCTGCGTGGGTACACCGTTCATTCCGTGTGGCCACACGGTTCACACACCGTTCATTCTGCAGGGCCACACCGTTCATTCTGCAGGGCCACACCGTTCATTCCATGTGGCCACACCGTTCATTCTGCAGGGCCACACCGTTCATTCTGTATGGCCACACCATTTGTTCCATGTGGCCACCCCGCTCCTTGCCCGTGGCACACCATGGACGATGGACTGGGGCTGACACACGAGGGGATGGCACAGCCCTGGGCAATGCCACCGAAGCACTGGCAGCCCCTGGAGGAGCACGCTGCCCGCAGCTCTGCTCTGCCAATGCCCCAGCACCCGGCAGCGCTGGTTTGGCTCAGCTGAGCGTGTCCCAGCTCCTGCACAAGAGATGCCCTTCTCTCTGGCCACTGACTGACCCTCAGAGCCCCAGCAGAGCCCACCCCGGGTGCTGGGGGCTGGCCAGGCCTGTGGGGTGCCAGGGCTCGCCCCGCCAGCTGCTCCCGTGCACCCAGCCCGTGTCGCCTGCAAATGGATGCAATTAGGTTGATGCTGCAGCGCCCGTAATTGCTGTTTCCTCAGCTTGGCAACACGACCCCGGAAGCCCCCATTATACTAATCACTGTCACACGAATACAATCGCAGAACACATAAAAACCTGGTGCTCTCCGTGCTGAAATACAACCCTGCCGAAGGCTGAGCCGTGCCATAAATCTGCTCAGCACTTAACACTGCCGGCTAAATGGCCCCGCTTAATTATAGCTCCATAAACAGGACTTTATAGCAGTATCAATACCGTCGGAAATCAATCCCGCTGATGGACAAAGGGACGGACTCATTTCCTGCTGTCCTGGGGCTGGGCCACTGCTGCTCACCACCATTCCAGCTCGGGGATTCTCCACTCCCACACCCATCTCGGACACGCCGTGCCCAGCAGAGCTCCACCCGGTCTCAGTGCCACAGCCAGGACATTAGCATGGCAACCCACACTGATCTCTGTCAATTATGCCTCAGTATTTGAGCTCTAACCAGCTTCAAATTGAATCAGGGCAAAATCATCAGTATAAAAAGTGCCCGCACCAGCCCTTCAATTCCAGCACCGGGAGAAAAAAAAAAGTTCTACATCTCATAATGGCCTTCTACCCCATAATGAACAGGAAAAATAAATTAGATTCCAAGCTAAGGGTATATTTATACAATTTCATTATGTGCCCATGAGCAAATCTGGTTTTCACCAAGATAAAAATGAGCTCTCAGCAATGCTCGTGCTAAATAAATGGAGTGATTTAACAGCTTAACAAGGAGTGCGACAGAGGGGCTGCGGAACTGGCAAAAATGGAAAATAAAAATAAAAAACGCTTGTGTTTCCTGCACTGCACTGGCACTGCCGGGCCAGATCCACCCGGAGGAAGGAGACGCAGCTCTGGGACCGTGGGCGCATCCCGGGCTGTGAGTGCTCAAATCCCGACAAATGAAACAGCTGGGAGCAACTCCCGACTGCTTTATCTGCTGCTCAATGTCTAAGAGAGCCAAAACCGAACTCCCAGCCCCTCTTCTCACTCACTCTTGCACTGCCACAGCACCCCAGGGGTGCCAGGGCCACGCGTGCCCGCTGCCCGCAGGATCAGGGCAGATTCTTGTGTCAGCTTTGGGGCTCAAAAGGGATTTTTGCAGCCTGACTCTGAAAGCATGGCTGCTCTCCCAGCACTGCTGGGAAATTCCCAATTCCTCCTCCCAGTGGCAGGAACCTCCCGTTACCCAATTTGCATCTCCTTCCCCTGCTCCATTTGCAGCTCTCCTGCTGCCGGGGGCTGCGCGTTCCCCCACCCAGGAATGTCCCTCTCGTACCAGGAGGGACCTGGCCAGGACCTGGAGGAGCTCCTCACCCGTTCAAGGTTATCTGCTCCATCCCACCTTCTGCTGCTCCCAAAAAGAGCAGATCAGCTCCCCCCGGGCCCCATCCTGGGCCACACATCCATCTGGGCTCAGCACCGTGTGTCTTCTCCAGCACAGCCAGGCTGATCCCAAATCCATAACCCACACTTGAATAGCTCATCCAGTTAAGCGAGCGCGCAGCAGGCAATCTTCTCCGCAGCGCAAAGCAGAGTGAAGCAGTCTTTGTTTTTTTTTTTTCCTTTTCTCCTTTTAAATCAATTGCAGACCACATGGTCCTCGGTGGATCTGGAGACCAGGAGCTCGGTCTGAGATGGAGCTGCTGGTTTGGCTGCCTCTCAGAGCTCTCCTGCCACAAGGTGACATCCATTCCCCTCCATCCTCCCTACCCCAGGGAGCCGGCTGGATTAATAGTTCAGCGGGGCTTTGGAAATATGTGTGCCGGGAGTTACGAGCCTGATTCATAACAGGAGTTCCCTCCCTCCCTCCGCTGCTACAGAGATTAATCACCGGTGCAAATGCAAACACCGCTTGGGCTCCACCGTCCCCAAAGCGCGGCACAGCTGGAGCAGAGCTGAGCTGAGCTGAGCGGAGCTGAGCTGAGCTGAGCACGCTGCCGTGGCTCTGCAGAGTCCAACTCGGAGCCTGTACCTCCAGAACTATGGAAAAATAAACGCGTTGTGGGAAGGGTTGGTCCGGAGCGCCCGCACGGCCATTCAAACACGGCACAAGCCCCGGAGCCTCCTCCCGGGGGGATTTCGGGGCAGCCCCGGCTCTGCCCCAGCCCGGAGGAGCTCAGCCCCGGCTCAGCCCCACCCGGAGGAGCTCAGCCCCGGCTCTGCCCCAGCCCGGAGGAGCTCAGCCCCGGCTCAGCCCCAGCCCGGAGGAGCTCAGCCCCGGCTCTGCCCCAGCCCGGAGGAGCTCAGCCCCGGCTCTGCCCCAGCCCGGAGGAGCTCAGCCCCGGCTCTGCCCCATCCCGGAGGAGCTCAGCCCCGGCTCGCCCCAGCCCGGAGGAGCTCAGCCCCGGCTCTGCCCAGCCCGGAGGAGCTCAGCCCCGGCTCTGCCCCATCCCGGAGGAGCTCAGCCCCGGCTCGCCCCAGCCCGGAGGAGCTCAGCCCCGGCTCAGCCCCAGCCCGGAGGAGCTCAGCCCCGGCTCTGCCCCACCCGGAGGAGCTCAGCCCCGGCTCTGCCCCATCCCGGAGGAGCTCAGCCCCGGCTCTGCCCCACCCGGAGGAGCTCAGCCCCGGCTCGCCCCAGCCCGGAGGAGCTCAGCCCCGGCTCTGCCCCAGCCCGGAGGAGCTCAGCCCCGGCTCTGCCCCACCCGGAGGAGCTCAGCCCCGGCTCTGCCCCATCCCGGAGGAGCTCAGCCCCGGCTCTGCCCCAGCCCGGAGGAGCTCAGCCCCGGCTCTGCTCCAGCCCGGAGGAGCTCAGCCCCGGCTCTGCCCCAGCCCGGAGGAGCTCAGCCCCACGGGCACAGAGCGGTTACAGCCGATTTATCCTTAAACACCTCGATAAATGCAGCAAGAGCACAAACCTGGCACCGAGCACTCATCCCTCTGTGTGGGGCAGCTCCCGGGCATCCCACAGAGGCGATCCTGCTTTTTGGGAATCTGCAGCTGGGAACACCCGAGTCCAGCACTGCCCACCCTGCCCGGCCCCACGGGCACCACCAGGGACGGTGACTCTTGCCCTGAACAAAACCAAGCCCTTCCAGTCAAACCAGCCCTGCCAACAGCATGGTCAGAATGGAAATCTCCATTCCCAAAGGGACGAGGACCATCCCCACCATGCTCTGCTCCAGCTGCTACAGGAATTCCTTCCTTCTGTCCCTCTAACACAAACAGCAACCGGATCATTTTTACCACATTGTTTCCCCAGCCCCAAGCAGAGCTGTTTCCCAGGCTGCTGGAATCCTTTACAGCCCCCAGAGGATCAGTAAAGGATTTTTCACTCTTCCCTTTCGATTGGAGAGAAGAGGGATCTCGGCTCAGTCGCAATCAGAGCGAACTGCGGCTCGCGGGCAGTGAAAGCTGCGGTTCCACCGGGTCACATCACCAAAAAACAACATCCTGCAGACATGAGAAGGGTTCACTGCTGCCCCGAGCCGAGTCGGCTGCGAGCCCTGGGTCTGGGGAGGAGCAGGAGCGGGGTGATGAGATCACACGGCAGCGCAGAGCAGCACCACAGCACGGGGCTGGGAAATCAGAGGTGAGGACCTCTGCACTGTGCCCGGCCTTCCTCCGGGGAGCAGGAGGAGGAGTCCCACATCTCCCTGCTGATGTTGGCAAACTCCTCCCCAGCCGGCAGTGTGGGTCTGTGCCAGCTCAGGGATGGAGGATGGATGCTGGGGACCCCCATCTCTCTGCAGCTCTCACCCCACAGGCCCAGGGACCGCAGAGCCAGTGGAGGGGTGCTGCTGCAGCACTGGCACCAGCAGGCAAAACAAACCTGCCTTCCCTGGCAAACCCTGCTCTCCCTCCCCATTTCCCCCTCTTGTCTCATCTGCTCCTCACCCCGAACCGAGGAGGCTGCAGGTTCAGTGGGGCTGGACTCTACAGATTAGATTGCATCTGTCTGGGTATAAATAATTTACTGCTTGATGGTCAGAGTGAATTTAATTAGTTCTTGTTCTCCTGATAGAATCAGCCCACCGCTGCTAAAGCATTTCACTCCGAATTAGCCTGAGAAGCACTAACAAGGCAGCGCTAATTTTACACACACGACATCCCCCACAGTCTCTGAAAATACAGCTCCACGGAGCAGGGAGCAGCTCTGGCCCACGGGGCTGGGAGAGGGGCAGTGCCAGGGATGAACCCGGGCACGGAGAGACACGGGGAGGGGGCACAGAGGGGCACCAGCACACAAACCACATCCCTTCACCTTCTGCTCTGCCCTCACTTCCAGCTCCCCAGGGATTTGGAGAGGGAACAGGGAGCTCATGGCTGACAGCACCAGGTCCCCTCCTGCTTGGGAAGGGGCTCCCTGCCAGCTGAGTGCCCACCTCAGCCCCCCTTCTTCCAGTTCCCGGGGTCATGCCAGGCTGCTGGAATTGCTGCCACAGCCTTGGAGAAGCACCAGCACACGCCAGCGCTCCGGGGGGACGTGTGCCTGCTCACCTGGAAGGGAGAGAGGAGCAGGAACAGCAGGAGCAGCTGTGGGAGAGGGGCACAGATCACCGGGGCAGCGCTGGGTCCTGGCACCCCCGGCCCTTGGCTGGACCCCCAACCCCAGCAGATGATTCTGGCACCCCGTGCTCAGTGTCTGTCCAAGCACAGGTTGCACATGGACCTTATCTGAGATGGAACTGGTGAGGAGGGGCTCGAGCACTGAAGGTGGCAGAAAGGCCCGTGCCCCGCTGGCCACCTCAGCCCAGAGCGAGTGCCACCTCAGCACTGAGAGTGCCACAGCTCCCAGCCCCCCCAAACCCTCCGTGCTCCCAGGGCACCCCTCCTGCACCATCACCAGCCATTTCCCTGCACTCAGTAACGAGCTCTGCTTCTCTTCGAAGGACAGAGCCGCTGTGCCCGCGATGCTTTACTGCTCCTGCCTCCCTGCTCTGACCTCCCCTGTCTCCACAGGATTTATGTTCCACATTAATAGGCTGCCCGAGCCGCTTCCTGCCGGGCGAGGTGGCATCGCAGCCGCCTGTGCCACACTGAGGGTCGTTGCTGACCCCAGACCCACTGAACAGCGTGGGGTGCCAGCCCCTCGGGCACCAACGCCTCTGCAGACACAAATCTGGAGCACTGAGAGTCTGGGGGTATGGGCTAGCAGAGAGAGGCTCCAACAGTGAGGGTGCTCTGGGTTGTGCTGGAGGGAACAGCTTGAGAGGCCCCTGTGAGGAACTGGGCACTCCTGATTCCTGCCCCGAGCAGAGACACCCCAGCACAGGATGCCCCAGCAGTTTGGGGAACCGGGCACTCCTGATTCCTGCCTCGAGCACAGACACCCCAGCACGGGATGTCCCCAGTTTGGGGAACTGGGCGCTCCTGATTCCTGCCCCGAGCAGAGATCCCACCATGGGATGCCCCCAGTTTGGGGAACCGGGCACTCCTGATTCCTGCCTCGAGCAGAGACACCTCACCATGGGATGCCCCCAGTTTGGGGAACCAGGCACTCCTGATTCCTGCCCCGAGCAGAGATCCCACCATGGGATGCCCCCAGTTTGGGGAACTGGGGCGCTCCTGATTCCTAAAGACAACACCTCACCACGGGATGCCCCCAGTTTGGGGAACCAGGCACTCCTGATTCCTGCCTCGAGCACAGACACCTCACCACGGGATGCCCCCAGTTTGGTGGCTGCTATTCTCTCTGGCACAATCCCACACACAGAACAAACCAACAGCATCACTCTGAGCCCCCAATCCTCACTCAGTGCATCACCCACAAAGGCCAAGAGGCCACAGACATTGGCAGGAGCCCCGTGGGCAGAGGCCACCCCTCGATTTGCCCCATCCCACGGCTGCTGGGCCATGGTGCTGCAGACAGGGATCACCCCTCCCTTTTTCCCTCCCTCCACGAGCTCATCCTGCCCAGATCCCTCTCCCCCAGCCCGGATGATCTCGCCCTCTCTCCTATTTACGCATAAACCAGGCTGACAACTCCTCTTCATCACGGTGTCAGAGCCTTCCTCGGCAGCCATGCATCTCAAGCAGGACAGCACCATAAATATTGCATAGGAGGTGTTTCTAATCTAGTTACAGGCTCAGCCTCTCACGCTCTTCCATCAGGAAGCCTTGGATTGAAATTGAAGTGTATTAGTATAATTTTATCAGGTTTTATTAAGCCTGGGGTCTCACGTTTTTTGATATATAGTTTTAATTAAATTTTAAGTCAAAGAATGCAGTGGCTCGTATTTTATCTCGCCGTGGCACATCGGGAGGAGGCAGTTAATCAGCACGCACCAAAACTTCCCCTCACCCGTGATGAACGGGCGGAAACTTCACCAGCAGAGCCCAACTTCCCTCCCTCAGTCTCAGCCCAGCTGAGCCCAGCCCAGCTCCAGCCCAATTCTCTGTCCTGCGCCCTCCTGCTCTGCCCTGCCAGCAATCCTGCAGGAGCACATCCCGGTGGGATGAAGGGAAAAGGCTCTGGATGGAGCCTCTGGGAAGGGGGAAGATGGCCAGGAGGAGCTGGCACTGGAAGGAGAGAGTGGCACAGACCCAGCAGCAGGTCCTGCCCACGCTGCCCCTGCCCAGGGCTGGCTCCAGTGCCAGGATGGACCTTCATCGCCCCTCAGGGCAACCATGGAACCAGCAGCCCAGCCCAGTTCCCTCCATCGTGGAAAAGAGAATGCCAGAGCCCACTCAGGTAGTCGCGGACCTCATGCGAGCCGGATGTCAGCCTAGTCGCGGCCAAACTTAGCCTTCCTGCAGGCGATGGACTTAAAACTGTCTAAGCGCCATCAGGGCATGGCATGCATGCCACTGCAGGCCGTTGGCACACGCTCAGCGCGATGAATAGCACGGCCCCCTCAGGGTGCATGCACAGCCCCTCAGGTGATTTGCTGGCACCACAGATCACCTGGTCCAGGGTGGGTATTGTCATAGCCCCGCCCCCTGAGTGCGTCGAGTGGGTCATCTGTCATCAAGATCTCCTCAGGGATGGCACACAGCTCCTCAGACATTATCGGGTTACTACAGCCCTATCAGGTTGTATAGGGCCTCCACTTAATTGCTAGCCCTTTCAGGTTATCATAGGTGATTTGTCCACCCTTCATACACATGCCCGCTCAGGGGCCCCCCTGACTTCACTCGGCTGCACTGCTCAGCGCTGCCCCCGCCCCCGCCCCCCGGACCGCTACGGCACACAGCTCTCATGGTCGGCCTCCAAGAGAGGATTTTGGCACAGCTCTCTAGTGTGGGGTACGGGCACAGCCCTACTCATTTGTGATGTGCACAAGCCCTCAGCTCCCCGGGAGATGGCACATCCTAGCTGGCCTCTCTCTTGGGATGGCACACAGTCATCTCAGGATTGGGGGGGGGGGTGCACACGGAGCCCGCTGCGGGATGCACCACAGAGCCCTTGCGGAGAATAGGCCGACGAGCCCCTATTAGTGGCACGAGCCCTTAGGGATTTCGGGCATTCTGCCCCTCAGGGATGGCACACAGCCCCTCAGGGATGGCACACACAGCCCTCAGGGATGGGCACAGCCCCTCATGGATGGCACACAGCCCCTCAGGGATGGCACACAGCCCCTCCAGGGATGGCACAGCCCCTCATGGATGGCACAGCCCCTCAGGGATGGCACACAGCCCCTCAGGGATGGCACACAGCCCCTCAGGGATGGCACACAGCCCCTCAGGGATGGCACACAGCCCCTCAGGGATGGCACACAGCCCCTCAGGGATGGCACACAGCCCCTCAGGGATGGCACACAGCCCCTCAGGGATGGCACACAGCCCCTCGGGATGGCACAGCCCCTCAGGGATGGCACACAGCCCTCAGGGATGGCACAGCCCCTCAGGGATGGCACAGCCCTCAGGGATGGCACAGCCCCTCAGGATGGCACACAGCCCCTCAGGGATGGCACAGCCCCAGGGATGGCACGCCCCTGGGATGGCACACAGCCCCTCAGGGATGGCACAGCCCCTCAGGGATGGCACACAGCTCCTCAGGGATGGCACAGCCCCTCAGGGATGGCACAAGCTCCTCAGGGATGGCACAGCACCTCAGGGATGGCACAGCCCCTCGGGGTGCCAGGAGCATCACCAGCGTGGCACAGTTTGTTCTGCTGAGGGCAGTTTGGGGACACGAAGCTCGGGGTCCGTGCGTTCTGCAGGAGCAGCAGATGCCATCGCAGCTGGCACTGTCGCTGCCCTCACCTCATGGCTCCCTGCCCGGGGCGGGCAGCGACTCCTCAGGGACCCACGGCCACAGCGGTGGCAGATTGCTCACAGGTCCTTGGGAGAGGCTGATTCATCCTGGCTGAAAGGAGCTGCAGCACAAGGCAGAGCAGAGGGTGGCTCACCCACCCACCACACCCACCCCACCCACCCCCCACCCACGGCTTCGTCTGGGTGCCGTGATACGCCTGGCTGCAACTGTGCCCTCCCCGCGCATGGCTGGGGTGACACAGCCACCTCACACACAGCTGGGGTGACACAGCCACCTCACATCAACCCCTACACTCAGCTGGGGTGACACAGCCACCTCACATCAGCCCCACACACCTCCCCCAGCGGGAGCACGGCAAAGCCTCTGCCAGGGTGGGATCTCCAGAGCCACAGCATCACCACAGCCCCCTTTGGGGACACACACAGCACTCCCCGCTCTGTGTGCCACCACTGCCTTAGCTGGGGACAGATCTCAGAGGATTCCCCAGGATGCAAAAGGCTCAGCCCAGAACCATCTCATGTCCTGAAGCCTCCCTGGCATGGAAAGAGGAAGAGCTGAGCACAATCCTGTCTCTCCCACTTGAGGTGCTGAAAAATTTATTATCGAACTTGCCAAAATGAACTCAATTAAAAACCACTTTAATGGTATTACATTAAAAAAAAAAACCCTCTCATCTTTCCTACATCAAGGGCCCCATCTGGAAGAGCAGCAGAAACCACCAAGCTCAACGTTCCAGGTACGGCATCCACATCACCAGCACAGCCCAGCAGGACCAGGCACCCACAGACCATGGTGGCCCCAGGGGTTCAGGGATCACAGGAGATCCCAGTGCTCCCCAGGAGCTGCTCCAGCACTGCACTGCTCCCCAGATAACCATCCTGGAACAGCCAACGCTCGCAGCCAGCGTGACAGCGCACGGCGCCATCGCCACGTCCCTGCGACGAGGAGGGAGGGAATCCCAGGACGAGCAGGAACGGTTCTGCTCATCAGCTGCAAGACTGATAGACTCGGGGGGTGGGGAGCGTGTTTTGCATTTCCTTCCTTCTCCTTTGCAGAGAAACAGGGATTTTGGGGTTGGATTTGAATTTCATCCAGAAGAAAATAATTCCGTTTGAAAAGGAAGCAGTTGGACTGCTTCACATGCTCTGTCCCTACTCTCATTGAAACAGGATTTGAGGCAGAGAGAGTTTGGGTTACCCTGGGACCCTCCCGTGCCCCAGCAACACCCCAGCCTGAGGGAAAGAGCATCTGTGAGCACTGGGGCAGCAGGAATGGACCCCAGCCAGAGCTCAGCATCAGGAATGCACCCCAGCAGGAATGCACCCCAGCCAGAGCTCAGCTCCAAAACCCCACACCAGCGAAGGCTTCCCACGCACGGGGGCTGCAGGAATCATTGCTGGGGGCTCCTGCCCCAAACCCAGAGCTCAGCACACGCAGCACCCGAGCCCTGCACCAGCAGCACGGTGCCAGCATGACCAATGTCCCCCTGGACCCTGCCACCCAGCCCAGCGCCCGTGGCTGCGGTGCCACCCCTGTGCCGAGGCTGCAGATCAGTTTTACCCGGGCAGCAAGAGAGCAGGGCAGCACGAGCTGGCGCTGCGTGTCATTGCAATGCGTGTATTTATATCCTTCCCCGACGCAGCATCCCTTTGTAAAGGCACGGAGCGTGTACAGGCAGGGCTGTCAGTTCGGCGGCGTGTTACAAGTGTTTGATATGGAGATTTTGGCAGTGGGAATGGATGTACCTCGCTGAGAGGTTTATGTAAATGACGCTTCTGGGAAATGAGCACTAGATATAGAAAAAAAAAAAAAGGAGAAGAAAGAAAGTACAACAAAGGGAGGGAGGGGAGGCCTTTGCTCGGCGAGGCCAAAGCAGATCTCTCCTCCCTGCTGGCCCCCAGCAGCTCGGCTCGGCTGGTTCAGCTCCACAGCCGTGCTCCCCCAACTCTGCCACTGCCCCATTTCCATCCCCCATCATCATCCTTCTCACCCTCCTCCTCTCCCTGTTTACGGCTGAGCCTTTCATCGCTGCCGCGCGTGGGTGTGCGCGGGCGGAGGATGCCTGGGAGCGCTGCTGTCAGCGGGCAGGGAACACACCACAACTCTGCCACAGCAGGACAAGGGACACGGCATGACAGAGCCAGGCAGCGGCTGGGCACTCCCTGGGGCTGGGGTGAGCTGTGCCAACACCCCCCGTGCCATGCTGGGACAGGGATGCCGTGCCCATGGAGCCGGGCAGGGTCTGGTCCCCACCACCATCACCATGCCAGGGGCGATGCTGAGGTTCACAAACAACTCCAAGAGCAATCACGGAGCTGCACTGGCAGATGCTGCTGGTGGGAGCCCACTGAGAGCAGAGGCACCGCACACAGAATGGACACAATCCCACCCCAGACAGACCCACACCTTGTTTTCCTGGGAAATGTTCAATCCCACCTCTCACCTCTCCTCACCTCACCCAGCTCCAGCTGTGGGACCCAGGGTGGGAGGGAGGCACAGATAAGCACCCCTGGCAGGGCCATCTGATCCAGGAAGGATTGTGGCAGCAGCACCAGTGAGGCCTGAGCCTGGCTCATCCTTCAGAAGGCACAGGCAGCTCCCGCCTCCGGCTTTACACCCTCCTCCACCCCTGGGCCCGGTGGGATCCGTGCCACGGCCGAGGTGGAAGCAATTCCTGCTGCAGCTATAATGATCCATAAAGAAGCTGACTTGTTTCTTACCTCTCTGAAATGAAGGATGGTGATTACCCTCCATCCCAGTCCACAAAGCCTAATCCAAATTGATGGCCTCCCAGAGATTGCTTCTCTTGCCTCTCACCAATCCAATACCCAGCTCCCCTACACACATCTACTCAGGAGCAGAACGTCAGCGTAATTCACGCGGGCTCCGCATGGAAGGGCCATTTATCCTGCGGGAAAGGCTCCTGGACAAGACATGACATTAATGGGACGTTGGGGAGAGGTGGCAGTGCCAGCCTTGCCCTCCTGCAGGGCACAGGCAGCAGGGCAGGGATCTGCTCCAAGGAAGGAACCCCTGTAAGAAAGGAATGGAGTGCTGAGGAGCAGCGGCACAAGGGCAGCTCTGGGCACAGCTCCTGCTGGCTATAAATATCCTGGAGCAGCAGTGACAACAAAGGCGACAGCTGAGCCACTGCCACCCACCCTGGCAGCACAGCACAGCACCCAGGGACCTGCCCTGCCCATCCCACACCTGAGAGAGAGCTGGGAGAAAACACACTTTGATGTCCCAGCAGCAAGGAGCCTGGCACATGCGTGTTTGTCCCTCTGGCACAGCGGGTTCTGCAGGTGCCCGAGCAGCAGGGCTCCCTGGGGACCGGGCAGGGAGGGAGTGTCACCACAGGCACCAGGACACAGCCCTGGAGATGGCAGCTGTGTCCCTGCAGCACCAGGCTCAGGATGGGCTCCACCATCTCCCTGTCACCAAGAGCCTCTGCTGACCTCGGGCACCACTGAACAGAGCCCTGGGCTCCTCAGCCGGGCACTGAGGGCTCCCATAGCCCGACCTCAGCCCAAGAGCTGCTGAACACACACACAGCCCTCCCTTTGCTGCTGCAGATCGCCCCATTCTGCTGCACCGCAGGTGTGCCTGGCACTCAGAGCCCGCCAGGAGAGCCGGCTCTCTAATTACACAGATAACAGCAAATCGTGACAACAGACCACCGTGGGGACCAGTGGCACCGCTGCTGCGCTGACAGCGGGGGCTCGGGGCCTTCTGACAGCTCTGTCAGTGTGTGTGATCCCCGCAGCCACGGGAGGAAAACACCGCAGAAGGGAGGGACAGAGGGGACCGGGGTCTCTTCACCCACTACAGCCCACTACAGCCCTTCTCCCTGGCACCTCGGCACCGAGGACAGGTCCCATCCAAAGGGACACGTGAGAGGGAAAAGTGCCCTGTGCAGGATGAGCCCAAAGCATGGCACTGTCTGCCCTGTGGGGCACCGGGAGCCGCTGTGAGCCCTTACCCGCATTTCCAGGGCACCCTGGCACCCACAGCCAGCACCCATGGAGCCACCACACCTCACCCCAGGGAGGGACACCCATCCTGGCTCTCCCCAGCTCCATGGACCCACCACACCTCACCCCAGGGAGGGACACCCATCCCGGCTCTCCCCAGCTCCATGGACCCACCACACCTCACCCCAGGGAGGGACACCCATCCCGGCTCTCCCCAGCTCCATGGAGCCGGCACACCTCGGCCCAGGCAAGGACACCCATCCTGGCTCTCCCCAGCTCCATGGACCCACCACACCTCACCCCAGGGAGGGACACCCATCCYGGCTCTCCCCAGCTCCATGGACCCACCACACCTCACCCCAGGGAGGGACACCCATCCYGGCTCTCCCCAGCTCCATGGACCCACCACACCTCACCCCAGGGAGGGACACCCATCCYGGCTCTCCCCAGCTCCATGGACCCACCACACCTCACCCCAGGGACGGACACCCATCCCGGCTCTCCCCAGCAGCTCCAGCACTGACCCAGCCGCCATCGGAGCCCGAAGGAAATCTCAGTGAGCAGCTGGAGGAGGACTGAGCCGAGCTGGGGAGCCCGGGCAGCCTGACTCACCGGCTGCCATCGCTCCCACCCCGCAGCGGGTGGGCGGCCGCGCCGGGAGGGGCTGCGGGGATGCGGGAGAGGGGGGGACGGGCAGGGTATCCCCGGAGAACGAGCAAAACAAATCCAAACTCCAGAGATATTCACGGAGTCAGCACAGCCACCGCCGTGCCCAACCAGCAGGAGGATCCCGAGCAGAGCCAGGAGGACCCAAACACTGCTCCGATCCCTCATCCTCCCCAAAATTCTTCTTGAACCAGATGCGCCCTCACGGTGCCAGGCCTCGGTGCGTGCATGCGCATGTGTTTTCATCCCAGTCTTTAAATGAGGTCTTTGCTGAGAATTTACAATTCCCTCATGGCCTCAATCTTGCAAAGATTGCTTTTTTAACACTGTTGGGCTTTAATTCTAATAAGCCTCCTCTTTATTACGGAACCAGGTCACATTGCCTTGACACCGCGAGAAAATCTTTCATCGGGAAGGAAAATGGAGAAGGGAAAAAAGAAATAAAGGAAGGTAGGAGGAGGAAGACAGGGGAGACAAACAAATAAAGCCTCTCCCCTGAGCCCAGGAGCTGTGTGACCCGGGGAGCAGCCGCGGGCAGGGGGAGCAGAGCCTCTCGCAGCGCCGCTCGCACCCCGGACGCGCAGGATTATTTCTGGTGCGGCTCCACTTCCCACGCAGCCTCCCACCCTCCACTGCTGAAAACGCCAAGAGGAGCAGGGGGGGAAGCTTGACAAAACTTTGACAGACAGAATGAGGACAGAGTCCAGCCCTGCCCGGACAGATGGCCACCGCTGCCAGCCCAGCACAGGGGCTCACCTGGCCCATCACCTGGCACGGGGATGGATGGCAGCGCCAGGCTCTGCCACCCCGGTGCCCCTGCCAGCAGAGATCACAGCCCTGCGCTGGCAGCACGCAGCACAGCTTCACCCTGCCATCCAATAACTGCTCCAGTGTCCAGCATCCCTTCTGGAGGCTCCAGCATCCTGCCAGCACCCCGAACTGGGCTGGGGGGCAGCTGCTGCTCCTGGCTCGAGGCACATTATTACAAACCATCTCTGTCAGCATCTCACACCATGGCCACTGACACAGAAATGGCTTATCTCACACCCCACCCTGTGCCCACACCCACGGCCTCCCAGTGCTGGACTGGGGGAAACTCTTTGGGGCTCATCACAGCCCTGCCTCCATGGCCCCTGGACAGCGAGGCTTTGCAGCCAAAGCACAGTGTGATGGAACTCAGGGTGCTGGTCCCAGCTCCCAGTGCCTCCCACCACCCTCCCAGCCCACTGGGAGCCCACTGATGGGCACCCTCAGTGCCTCCCACACCCCACGGCAGCTCTGTGTGGGAATGGAGCATCCCAGGCGGTGCTGCTGCACAGCAGTGCGTGACTGTGGCACATTTCACATCACCAATGGCACCAACAGAGCCACCCCCTTCCAGAAAAAAGCTCTTGTTCAGCCCAGGCTGAGCTTTAGCTCACCAAACAGGAGCCTTTTCCAGGGTGGGCAAAGGGACACGGCTCCCAAAGCCCAGGATGCCAGTGGGGGATGGCCACGGCTGCTCCAAATGTAGATGTTTAATTCTCAACACTGGCAGCTGCACTCAAGGCAGGAGAGGCAGGGAAGCCATGCACAGGGGTAACCATGGCAACTTCACGGAAGTTAAATAAAAACTTCTTTAAAAAAAGCTAACGAGGTCCCTGAATCATGCTTTATCAGCTGTGTTGCTATAAAGATCGAGATCCAGCCAGCTCAGGATTCCTAATTACTCCTGCAATATACTGGAGAGAGCTTTATTTAAAAAAAAAAAAAAAAAAAAACAAAAAAAAAAAAAAAAAAAGCCTGGCTAGCATGGAACAATTTCAGGCTCTGCACGCCGGGATTTGCTCAGTCCGTGAAGCACCTTCAGAGATGGATGTGCTGCTCAGAGCCTCCCCAGGCAGCACCAGGGGCTCAGCACCCCAAACCCTGTTCTGGTGGAGGGGACACGGGGACAGCCCCACACACTGAACTCCTGCCCAGGGACCCTGCAGTCCTGACCCTGCCCCAGGGGGATTTGGGCACCTGGGCAGTGCCACCCTGACCTCAAGGATGTCCCAGGGCCAGGAAGGAGCCAAAGCAGTGTCCACCCCATCAGCTCACACCCCTCACTGCTCCCTGCAGCACAGAGGGGCCTTCACTGCCCACCACTCAAAGCACAGGTTCTGAGAGCTCCTCAAACCTTTTTTCTGCAAACCAGACTCTTGGACAGCCCCAGTAAGAGTGAACAGACCCTCCCAGCCCACAAACAGACACAGGCACACCCCAGCAGCCATCAACACCCATCAGCGGGCTGGACCCCTGCACTGTTTGGGGAAATTTCAGTGAAACCCCCATTTCCATCACGGCAGCAAAGACTGCTGGAGATCCACCAGAGCCAAAGGTTTGGCAGCAGTGCCCGGGGACTGCCCAAAGCCACAGACACAGGACAGCAGTGCCACCAATGCCACCACCCCCGAGTCCCCCTGCACAGTCTGAGCCCAAAGAACACGGCACCGACAGCTCCCTGAGCCGGGCTGGGCACAAATCCCAAAAGCAGCACATTCAGCCAAAGGATGCTGGGTTTTCTGCTAGGGAGAGGGCTGCACCATGAGCAGCTTTAAAGGGTTATTGGAGTCTTTATTTTCACAGCTTATGGCAAGAGTAAGTGAATTATAAGTATTATTTACTGTATTTTTAAACTCATTTAATTTAAGCTGATTCTGAATGGAAATTAGAATTCAATTAAAATGTGGGGGGGGAAGTCAGCATTTTGAAGCAGATTATTAAGTAAAGCTACATTAAACACGTTGGAAGCATAAATATCTGGGAACAAGTTCTATATTTACAAGAGGATTTATTCAGCCAAGGAAGTATCATCCACGGCCCAGGAACTGAGGAACCCCTTATCAAGGTCAAGATTTTATCAGCAGGTCTCAGATTCTCACATCTGTGTTTCACCCAGAGCTTGATTAAGAGTTTAGAAGCCTGGAAAACTCTCCCTTTTGCTCCAGCTCCTGCTTTAGAATTAATTGTTTATCGATCCAACAGGAGGAAAATATTCTCTCTTGCTGCAGAGAAGCTGCTGGGAGCTGAGTCTGTTGTCAAAAGTTGTTTTATCACTTCCATAAATTCCTGCTGCGGTGACTTCCTCAGCTTCAATCGCCCCGTTTCTCCGGACAAACTCACAGATCCCTCTGACACCTCTGGCAGATTACAGCTCTCAGATTCCCAGTTTTAGAAACCCCAAATCCATCAGAGTGCCCGGAGGGAGCAGCAGTGATTTCACTCAATCTCCACTGGGTCCAAGTGCTCTCATGGATGCAAATCCCATTTTAGCCCCGCAATTCTGAGCACCAGAGGGGCACAGAGGGCACAGTGGGCACAGGCAGGACAGGAGGGAACCTGCTGGGGTTTGGAAAGCCCTGTGCCCATCCCTGGCACAGCATCTCACACCCCCACAGCAACACAGCTCACATTCCAAAATAACCTTTTATTTCTTTCTCTAGGTAGAAAAGCATCCCCGAGAGGAAATCTGGGCAATCTGGCAGGGCCCACGTCAGCATGCACTTCCTTCCACATTTGGGAAAACCAACAGCAAAACGCTGAGAGAAATCAGCTTTTCCTATCAAGGAAACCCTCTGGATCCCTTTCCTCGCACTCAGGATCTGTCTTCCCTGCCCCTGAACCTCCCGGGTGACAAGAGGGGCAGGAGGAGGGGACAGATCCCCAGTGGATAATGGAACAGGAAAAGGAATTCTGTGCTCCTGTGCGCTTTTCTACTCGCTGGAAATTCAATCTTGTCTCATCGGGAAGAGACAAGAATGCCTGGAGCATCTGCGTGCGAGTGGAGCGAAGGGGAGAACTGCCTTCAGACTGCTTTATTTGAGGTTCAAAACAACTGTAATCTCAAAAACTAATGAAATGACAGAGAAGACGACTTTGCTTCCTCATCTGCTATCCCAGCCTGTCAATTAATTTGCAGGAACATACATCCCAAAATACCTCAAACAGATCCAGCAGAAAGCACTGGAACGGCACCAAGCGCAGCGGCTGCTGTAGAGCGAGAGCAGGGAGGAGAAGCTGCTGTCAGCAGCACGGAGCATCCCAGTCCAGCCAGGATGGAGCATCCCAGCCCAGCCAGGATGGAGCATCCCAGCCCAGCCAGGATGGAGCATCCCAGCCCAGCCAGGATGGAGCATCAGCCCAGCCCAGCCCAGCAGGATGGAGCCAGTCCAGCCCAGCCCAGCGATGAGCACCCAGTCCCAGCCCAGCCCAGCCAGGAGGAGCAGCCCAGCCCAGCCCAGCCAGATGGAGCACCAGCCCAGCCAGGATGGAGCAGCCCAGCCCAGCCCAGCCGAGCCCTGCTCAGCCCAGCCCAGCCCAACCCAGCCCAGCCAGGATGGAGCAGGCCCAGCCCAGCCCAGCCCAGAGGATGGAGCATCCCAGCCCAGCCCAGCCCAGCCCCCAGCCAGCCCAGCCCAGCCCAGCCCAGCCCAGCCCAGCCAGGATGGAGCATCCCAGCCCAGCCAGGATGGAGCATCAGCCCAAGCCCCAGCCCAGCCCAGCCCAGCCCAGCCCAGCCCAGCCCAGCCAGCCCAGGGATGGAGCAGCCCAGCCAGATGGGCATCAGCCACCATCCAGCCCCAGCAGGGCATCCCACCCAGCCCAGCCCAGCCCAGCCCAGCCAGGATGGAGCAGCCCCACGGAGGAGCTCTCTCCTGGCAGCAGCTCCAAGGAGCTCCAGGAGCCCAGCTCTGCATCGACCGGCACAGTGCATAAGTGTCGGAAAGAAAACGGCCTTGCACGGCTTTCCCCCCACCCCTAGCCGCAGCTCGGTGATTGCAGCACCTCCACCACAATCCCCTCCACCTTCCCCTGGCTCAAATCTCACCCCCCGCTCCCCTTTCTCTGCCACAGCCCTTGGAAAGGAGCAGAGCAGCCATAAGGACTCATTATCCACTGAGTTCTCACCCCATAAGGCTGTAAATTAAAAGAGAACTCAAATAAATTACGGAACTTCCCTCATGCCTTTTATTATCTCAATAACCTTCAGAGGGATTTATCCACCGTCAGCTGAGCAGCTGAGAGCTGTGCCTATGAACCAATTCAAGAATTGCACAGCTGAACACCTTTCTGCACTGAAGGGAGCAAATCGGCCCAAACTGCTTGAGAGTGGCACTGAGGGGACCCTCACACCCCTGAGTGCCTGAAATCAGCTGCTTCAACCCCACTAATGCAGCTGCTTCAACCCCACTAATGCAGCTGCTTCAACCCCACTAATGCACTCCCCTGCAGCTGGGGAGATGCCCCTGTAGCCATGGTGGCAAAGGAGCTAAACTGTCTCGTCCTGGGCTGCAAAGAGGAATGCTGCTGGGCAGGGTGGCAAAGAGCAGAAGCTGCACGGAGGGACAGGCTCTGCCACCAGCACAGGCTGCCCAGCCATCCCAGTGCCTGAGATGGCATCCTGGTAATTCAGAACGACACGTTCTAGTGATGGGAGATGGAGAAACTGTAACTGGGGAAGAGAAATTCCAGCCCTGGTCACAGAGTGCGAATGACTGTGAGCGCGGAGCAAATGAATGTGCGCCACGGGCCGAGTCTGGGCTTGGAAAGCTGGAAGAGATGGTTTTCCACAGGAGGCATCACAGAGAGCAAGGGTCAGTATCCCAAAACATCCTAAAATCCCCCAGGCTGCCCAGGAGCAGCTGGAAAGGACAGGAAGGGACGGGACAGGGACAAGCACAGGGCACCCACAGGAGATGCCAGCCTGGCACCGAGCGGGCTCCCAGGGAGGTTCTGTCAGCGACAGCTCCTTCAGCACCGCCGTTCCTCAGTGCTGTCCCCACAGGGTGCCCAAACTGCCAGGGAGGAGCAGGAGCCACCACTGCCAGGCTGGGGCTCGCCAGTCCCTCTGCCCCAAAAGCAACCGGGAGCAGAGGTTCATCTGCGGGTGTGTGCCCTGTGCCAGGGCTCTCTGTGGTGCTGAACAATCACACAGATCACTCCAAAGGTAGAAGGGGACAAAAACCCTTCAGTATATTCTGTGAAACAACAAACAAAACCTCAGCACCTCTCCCGGAGCCAGGAACGAGCTACAACCACCAGCCAGGGCCAGGCAGCCCTGCCAGCCCCAGCCACTGCAATTAGCCCTCCCCAAAAATCATCAACTCCAGGCTCTTTCTCCATCTGTTATCCAGAAAAACAGCCTTAATTCCTTGCTTTGTGATGCTTTATCACGCTTCAGCCGTTTTAGCCTGAAAACAGGAAGCTGTTTGGGAAGCAGTGCCTTCATCTCTGCACCGTACCCAGCACATCCAGGCCTCTGGGCATCACCAGAATGCAAACACCACCGGGCAGCAGGATGAGCCCCAAAACACTGAGAGCCAACCACGAGCCCCACACATCCCAGAGAACGACGGCCGCATCAGAAGGGAAAAAGAAAAAAGAACAAGGCATTCCCCAATGGTGATCCGCACCCCCCAAGGACAGAACGTGGCAGCCACAGCTGCCCTGCCCCAGTGCCAGGCATCTCTGGAGGCAGAGAGACCGTGCCAAACCTTCACCAAAAGCAGCCAAAAATAGCTGGGGTTGCTAATGTCACGCTCAGCGGAGTGAGAAGCCGAGAAATCCCTGCTCCCCCACCCCTCCACCTGCGCACCCACGAGCGCTGCCAACGCCTCGCCAGGCTGCTCCCCCCGAACGGACAGCTCCGTGCCCCCGGCTCCGGGCACCACTGCCCCCGACCCCCACGCCACGGCTGCTGATTTCAGATGTGCCCTGACGCCTTCGGAGGTGACGCTGCAAGCAATGCTCGGAGAGCGGTGCAGCTCCTGGCACGCACAGCTCTGGGGAGCAGGAGAGCGGCTGGAGAGCGGCACTGGGCATTTCCACACACCACCAACACAGCCCAGGTGACCCCGAAGGGCCTTCGCCATCCATCCGCCCCTCCCAAGGTACAAATCCTGCACGTACCTGCACAGGGAGCCCGTCTCGCAATGAAATTCCTGGAGAAAGGCAGGAATTCAAGAGAAGAATGGGAAAGCTGCCTCCTTTGCCTGACTCTGCCCCACAGCTCACCCACCCCAAGCAGGAACCTCTCTTTCTCCGTCTTTAGCCAGACTCCACCTCACCTCACCGAACTTTTACAAATTACCTTCATCTAGAGGCTGTAGTGACATTTAGCGCCATGTTATTATCAGTAGCTGCCCCTAATTAAAGCATTCCTTTCGAATCCTTAACACAAACTTAACGGGGACCGCGCGCTGCCGCTGCACCGGCCCGACTGAGCCTCCGAACCCTCCTGGGCTCCGGCACTGCCGCTCGGAACCCGCCCGGAGCGCGGCGGGGGCCGCCCGGTGCCGCGGTGGTGGGCGCTGCCGCCCCGGCCTCCCCCCTCCGCCCGGAGCCGCCAGCCTTCCCCCGGGATGCGCTCCGCCAGCGCCCGCCCGGGCTGCCGCCGCTGCTCCCGTGCGGCTCCGGTGCGGCTCCCGGTGCGTTCTCGGTGCACATCCCTCCCCAGAGCCGCCCCCCTCCCGTCCCCGGTGCCGCCGCCCCGGTAACTCACGCGTTCACACGGCCCCCGCCGCGGCGGGCAGGGCGCCGCGTCCCCGCCTGCCGAGCGGCATTCCCGAGCAGCGCGACGGGGACAGCCCGCGGCTCGGTCTCTCTCTCTCTGCGGCTCTCGGGCTCTCGGGATCTCCGGCTGCGCTCCACCGGGGCCGCCTCGCACCGCGCTGTCCCCGCGCCACCGGAGCCACCGAGCGCCCGCCCCCCGGCCCCGCCCCGGCTGCCGCCCCCCCCGGGTCCCCTCCCTCTGCGGGGAGCCCGAGCGTGATGGGGGCGTCGGACCCTCTGCATCCCCGCACCGTGCCCGGCGGCCGCTCCGCACACGCTCCGACCGCTGCGCCAGGGAAAGAGCCGCGTTTTGTCTGTTCCTGCCCAAAAATGAGCCTCCAGCGGCGGCCCCGGCTCGGAGCGGGCTGCCCCGGGGGTCTCTCCCAATCCCTCCCTGTTCTCAGCAGCACCGGGCACTGCGGCCCCAGCGGCTGGCGAGGAGGAAAGACCCCTGGACAAGCCGGATCCGGGACACCGAACCCGCCGGGGCACTGGGGGGGATGCCCGGGCGCTGAGCGGGGTGCCCGGGCTCACGTCAGCCCCGGCAGGACGGCAGCGGCTGGGGGAAGGAGATTTCCATTCCTCACTGCAAATAGTGCGAAACCCGAGGCAGTGCCGGGAGCCCGCAGGATGTGGGTTTGCAGCATCCCCCAGACTCACTGCAGCTCCGTGCGTGTCTCAGCCCCTCACCCTTCCTTCCCTTTCAATCACACTGAAGGATCTCTGGGCAGTGATCCGGGCATTCCCACCGCAGCTGGAAGCTTCCTGGGGTGTTATGCAAGAGCAGACCTCTGGCATTCACCATTGACGGCTCTCCCGTTCTCCTGCTGCTCATCTCCTCCCCTGGGAAGCCAGCGGAGCGCCGCGGACCTGCGCCATCCGACTGAGCAGACCCCGGGCTCTCCGCGCTCCCGCTCTGCCCTTTCCTGGGCTGGCTGCCAGAAGGTTCCATCTCGGAAAGAGCCACGAGCAGCGGCTGCTGTGGCAGTGGGTCCCTCACAGTGGGCAGCCGAGTCCCCCGAGTCCCCGCAGCCTAGGGGATGTCACAGTGACAGTGACTGCTCCTCACAGACCTGCTGGCGTTCCTGGATGGGGCTCAGCACCTTTTCCTGCCTCCGATGGTTTGTTTGTGATTCTCGATAGTTAAGACTGTGGTGAAGCTCCCCCAAGCTCTATTTCCTGAGAAATAGGTGGAATATCTACAGCCTGCTTGAGCAGGAAGTTATCTCCTCTGAGTTTAGCAGAGAGTCATCTCTGAGGCTCCCTCAGTCTCCCGCAGAGACCACCCACAGCCTCCAAAAACAGGCACTGCTCCCCCTCCTCTCACAGCTCCCCTTTCCTGCCGAGGGCTCTGAACATCGCTCGGAACAAAACCATCAGGGTTATGAAGAGCCACAACGTCAGTGAGGACCACGAACACACAGACTGCGCCTCACCCATCCCCACATCTATTTTGTATGATCCGCGGGTGTATTTTTAGCCCTCGGGGCCGCGGCGGCCCTGGAGCCGAGCGCAGCAGCCCTTGTTCTCCCGACAAAGGCAGCGCTCAGCCAGGCCCGCTCCTGCCTCTGCCCCGCTGTGCCACTTCCTCACGCTTCACTGAGGCTCAAGATGCTTTAGGCAGCACATTTGGAGAGCGAGGGGCTGGGAATGCGGGAGAGCTCAGCTCTGCAAGATCCTCCCTGCACGCCGAGCCTCCGAGCCGGGTCCTGGCTGACATCCGTTCCCAGAAACGCAAACTGGTTCCCACTGGGGAGGTGCAGCCCTGCGAACGGGAGGTGCGGGGCGGGATCGGGGTGCCGGCATTGCCAGGCAACCTCGGCAGAATGCCCGAGCCCACCGGCACCGGGACCCCCGAGCACGGAGCCACCCGGAGGGGAACCCTCGGGGAACCTGCCCGGGCATCTCCAGGAGGGAAAGGGCAGGAGTGTCCTCCCCGGCCGGGAGAGAGGAGGAGGTGAGGAGGAGGAGGAGCAGGCGGGGGATAATGGCTGAGGATGCACGGGAGCGGCAGCGGAGGGAAGAGCAGCCGTTGGAAACAGCACAAGGCAACAAACCCCTGCAAGGCTGTTTGTGAACCGCGGGAACAGCTATTAGTCTGGGAAAAATATGTTTTTCCTTTTTCCTTAGCTGATTTCACAGCCTATTTGCCATCAGGGCCTTCATCTGGAGGCAGTCAGAGTTCTTTAAATGACTGCTGCCGGGATTTTTTTATCTTTAGGGAAGAGGAGGTTTTCCTCAGAACCATGGCTGGACTACAGAGATGACAAGGCCCATCTGGGGCTTTTCCTGAACACAGCAGCTGGATCTGTGGGGATCCTCTCTGTCCCCAGGGCTGAGCATCGTGTCCCAGGCAGGGCAGTGCCAGGCAGCCACTCCTGGAATCTCCTCCACAAGGCAACAGAGACCGCTCAGTACCAGGGACCCTCACTAAAGGATGTCCAGCCCCTCCTCACCACTCTGCCCACAAAGGGGACATTTGCAGCACGTTCAGCTCCGACACAGCCCTGGCAGCTCAAGCCTGGACATGCCAAGTGCTTCACCTGCCGATGCCAGTCCCAGCACAGGGCTGGGGGCACGGTGCCAGCTGGAGCTTTCCCCAGAGAGCTGCCAGGACACCGGGTACCTGCACCACCCTTGGCTGCCATGGAGAAGGTGCGATGACACGGCAAGAGCCAGGGTTGTTTTTTGGCAAGTGTCAGGTGCCCTGACCCAAAAAACGCAGAGCGGAACGTGCAATCCCAGCGTGGAGCTGAACAGACACAGCCTGCAAAGCACCGCGGGAGGAGCGGGGAGAGCCACGCTGATGGGCTCTCCAATAATGCTTTTTAAAATATAATTTCCGATAGATTTCATAGCTAAGTTATGTAACATAATGAGCAAAGCTACAATGCAATTGTCGCTGCACATTAACAGCGAAATCCTGAGCCTCTATTACACTAACAAACTTATTAAATCAGTGAACATTGCGCTGCATCAGTCAATTATTGAAACAATGCCAAGATTGGGAGAACAATCTGATATCCATTACAGGGAGCAGGAGCAGGGATGTGACCGGGGCTGCCCGCAGCGCTGCGTGCTTTAGAGCATTCCACGTATTTCTACATCCATGGACACTTCACCTGCCGTGCTTTAGAGCATTCCATGTATTTATACATCCATGGACACTTCACCTGCCGTGCTTTAGAGCATTCCACGTATTTATACATCCATGGACACTTCACCTGCCGTGCTTTAGAGCATTCCATGTATTTCTACATCCATGGACACTTCACCTGCCGTGCTTTAGAGCATTCCATGTATTTCTACATCCATGGACACTTCACCTGCCGTGCTTTAGAGCATTCCACGTATTTATACATCCATGGACACTTCACCTGCCGGCAGCTGCTCCCCTCTCCAGGGCAGGAGCTGAGTCCAACCCTGCGCTCAGACCACAGCCCTGAGCAGGAACTGGGCGGGGGAAGCGCTGCCGGTGCCGTGCCTGGGATTGCCCCGAGCCAAGCAATGCACGCTGCAGCATCAGCAGCACTCGGGGACAGAACCACCCTGCAAAGAAAGAGGCCGAGCCCCCAGAAAAGCAAGGGATGTGGCAATGGGGGCTGCTGAGCACACAGACACCGCTCTCCTCTCCCTCGGCCCCATCGCTGCCTTGATCCCTGGCTGCCCACCCCGAGCCCCTTCCCAAAGAATCCCTGGAGCACTCAAGGAGCAGCAGGTGACACAGAAGGGCCGGGATTCAGCCGTCACCTCGCTGTCCCTCCCCAGGGAGTTGGCATTGGCTGGAGCCGGCAGCTCGGTGCCCACAGCAGAGCTCGGGCTGAGCTCATCCCTGGCTCCAGGACCACGGCCACCCACTGCCACACACATTTCCAGGGCAGGGCACTGCTCCAGCACCAGGATGGGGCATGGGAAGGCTGGCAGGGGTTTGGCCCTGCACCTCCCAGCTCTCATATCCCCTTCGACCCCGTGAAACCCTTAGGAGACTGTTAAATGTGAAATAAGGTGAGCCTGGGGAAACCTGTGAAGATGTCCGTGCAAACACCTCAGCAGAGCACGCCTTGCACCTCGGTGAAGTGATTTGACACAGCACTAATTATGCAAATTAATCATCAGTAAATTAGATCCTTGGTTATTTATTTATTTTGCATTCTGCGCCGCAGCCCAGCAGGAGCAGCACCCGGAGAGAGGAGCGGCTCCGTTCTGGCTGGGAAGGAATGTTTGGTAACATGTTGCATGATCTGGCCTCCCCACATTCCTTCTCAGATGAAATTCAGAATTGATTTGCCGGTATCACACTGCTCCCAGCCCTCAATATGTCATGGCAGCTAATGAACCATGCCAGGGACACATTTATAACCCACTATTAGCTGTTTCCCTTGCAAAGAGATTTTTTTTTTCCTCTTTGCTCTGATATTCTAAAACTTAAAAAAATCAAACCAGACATCACACAGAAACAGAGAAAAACCCCAATCATCAGCAACACCAAAATGGCCACAAGCAAACATGTCTCCTGAAAGTCAACAACTTGTGTAATTCCCATCTTCCTTCTTGGATCCAGCTCTCAGGCAGCCACAAAACAGCCCTGGATAATCAAACACCACGGAGTGTCCCCAGGTTCCTCCCCAGCCCCTGCTCCCTCCAGGCAGAGCAGACAGAAAGGAGTTTCCACAGCCAGCTCCCTGCTCCCCACAGCAGCAGCTGGAGCTGGGATCTTTCTCCGAAGGAGCTCTGGTTTGGAGCAGAGGGTGATGTTGGGACAGAACTGGAAAGGCCCAGGGAGGCAGCAGCACTCCCCTCCACTCCACTCTGCATCCACGCATCACGATGGCAGCGACAACTCTATCGGGGGAACAGGAGCTAATTAAATTTACTGGGATCATTGAAGAGGAAATTATTTAATATTCTGCGTGGAATTTAATATCTGAAAGCATGAATGGCCTTGTTTCATCAGAAATCCGTTCCTTCCAAACATTCAACTTTACTTTTCGGAGGCAGCCGGGGCGCCGAGGGAGCGGCAGGGAGGGGGCAGGACGCTGCCAGTGGAACCGCGGAGAAACAAACAGCGGCACAGCAAAGCATTGCTGGAGCCGGGACCGCATCCTCGGGGGGCTCCCGACGGAGCAACAGCTCTGCCATGCACGGAGAGAGCCTCCCGAGGGGCTGCGCTGGCTCCTCCGCGGGAGGATCCTCCTGGTGCCATCCACCGCCGCTTCCCGCGGAGCTGCTGCTGCTCCGGTGGCTCCCCCATCCCGTGGGGCCCTCGCCTTGTGACCGACACCGTCACCCAGTCCCGTGGCAGCAGCCACAGGAGACACTTCGGAACCCCCGGTTTGCTGCTCCATCCAAAGAGCCAGGTGTGCACACCAGCGTTCAGGGAAAGGAGAATTCTACCACAGGGAACCTTCAGCTTGGCTGTGTCCCTGAGGTGCTGCTCACCTGGATCACCCTGAGCACTGCAGGAGGATCCCAGCACTGAGTTCTCCCACACTCAGTGCTCACAGCTCCTCAGTTTCTCCTGGCTGCAAAGTCTCTCCTGGTGCCAAGGGCTGGCAGCCACCTCTGTGCCCTCTCTGGGGTCCCTTGCCTGAAGGGACCTGTTCCTTGCCTTGTCACCACCCAAACCACCCAACCCCTGGGCTGCTGTCAGCATCTTCCTCCAACTAGCAGGGGGGAAAAAGATCTATTTCCCTCCCAAAAAAAAACCAAGCCATATGCATGGAGCAAACAGAACACCAGCCCATCCCCATCCTGCAATTCCCCATCCTGCATCCACAGCCTGCATCCCCATCCTGCTCCCCATCCTGCATCCCCATCCTGCATCTCCATGCTGCATCCCCATCCTGCATCCATCCTGCATCCCCATCCTGCTCACCCATCCTGCATCCCCATCCTGCATCTCCATGCTGCATCCCCATCCTGCATCTCCATGCTGCATCCCCATCCTGCATCTCCATGCTGCATCCCCATCCTGCATCTCCATGCTGCATCCCCATCCTGCATCCATCCTGCATCCCCATCCTGCATCTCCATGCTGCATCCCCATCCTGCATCCCACCTGCATCCCATCCTGCATCCCCATCCTATCCCCAGCCCTGCACCCCTCTGCACCCCACCCTGCATCCCCATCCTGCATCCCCATCCTGCCCCATCCTGCATCCCCCACCCTGCATCCCCCATCCTGCATCCCCATCCTGCATCCCCCATCCTGCATCCCCCATCCTGCATCCCCCAGCCCTGCATCCCCCATCCCGCTGCATCCCGCATCCCGCCCTACAGCCTGCATCCCATCCTGCATCCCCCAGCCCTGTCTGGGTGACAGGGACCTCATCAGGCCCAGTAGCCCCGCAAAGAGCTGCCCGTTTTCAGGAGGAAGAAGGGATATGCCAAGCACAGACCCGGGAGCTGGCAGGAGCATCAGCCCCATGGAGCCACCCAAACTGTCAGCCTCAGCAAATCCCCCTGCTCCTCCCCAGGTGACAGACATGCCACTGCTGACCCAGACAGGCACACTGACGGTGTGGCTCCAGCGGGATGGAGACACCGTGTCTGCCGCAGGACCCTCTGCAGCACCAGGCCTTGCTGCGCTGCGGGTCTGCTCTCAAGAAATTAAAATGACAAGGGAAGTGAAATAAGGAGCAGGGGAAATGTAAATGGTGGCGTCGGCACGAGTACAGCACCCACAAAGCGCCTGTCCCTGGCCAGCACTGCCCAGAGGAGGGGACGGAGCTCTGCCCCCTCTCTCAGGTGCCCATCCATGGAGCTGTGAGGGGTTCAGAGCCCTTGAACAATGTGGCACCCCCAGCCCTCCCCTCTCCGTTGGCACAAAGCCCCAGAGCCTTGAGCAGCCCCTGCCCCAGGCAGACACATCAGCCCCAGGGAGGGAGCAGAGCTGCAGAGATCACGAGCAGGCTCAGGCTCCCCACCAAGGGCTGAAATGAGCTGCTACCTGGAGGCAGCACACCTGGGTGACCTACATAGCGCTGCTGATGGAATATTTAACGGTGCTTTCCAATGGAATATTTAACAGTGCTTTCCAACGGCCTGGGCACGCAGAACCTCCCAGCTCCTGCATGTTACAAAGCCTCTGTCTCCATCTCTCCAGGCCTCAGCTCTCAGAAGGGTTTGTGGGGACAGGTGGAGGATGAGCAGGAAGAATGGGAGTGGGAGCTTCACCCCAGCATAGAGATTTTGGCCAGATGCTCACCAGCATGCCAAATGCTCACGCAGCTCCCAAAGTGAGGGGCTCTCAGCCCTGGGCAGGGCACCAGGATCCCGCTTTTGCTGCTTCCCATTCCATCCCAGTGATGTCCTTCCACAGCCGCCCCTGCCCAGGGCTGCCCTGGCACCTCCATCCCCAGGAGAAAGTGGCAGCGATGCCCAGGAGCCACCCACACCAGCTGGTGCCAGACTGTGGGAGTGGCTCCAGGTGTGTTACACCTGCACATCCCATCCCATCCATCCATTCCATCCATCCATCCATCCCATCCATCCCATCCCTCCCTCCCATCCCATCCCATCCCAGAGCAGCCTCCCAGGACAGACCCTGGAACGCCTCTGAGCTGAGAAAGGGGAGCAGCTCCCCGTGAACTGCCCTTAAAAATATTTCCATAACACTTCATAGTCAACCTGCGGTACCACCTCCAGTAATTAACTGCTACATTTTAATTAAACATCGATTAGCAACTAATTAGTCTAATGATTAGTCACCTGAAGGAGACAAAGCAAAATACCAGGGCTGCCAAGATAGGAGCCAGAGAAGGCAAATGATGAAAGATGAGAGGCTGCTGAAATTCCTCCTCAGCTTCCCTCTGGGCCAAACGTCCTCATGGTTTGGTCTTTCACAGATGAAGCTTCGAGGTGAATTTTCCTAATTGTGGCAATTCTGTCAGAGTCTCATGTGAGCGTTGGGGAGGAGACTGAATTATTTCATCATTCCCATCAGATCTCAGACTGTTAATGCAGCTAAAGAGCCTCTCCCTGCCCGAGGAGACTCAGTGTGTGACCATAACAAAGTCCAGGGAGATTCTGAGCATTCAGTGGTGCAGCAGGAGGAGATTCTGTGGAGCACAGGGTGGAACCACATCCCTGCCGAGCTCCCCTGCACCCGCACTCATTCACCGGGGCGCTGCTGCATGAGGATGTTTATTATTTCCCTGGTCCCTTTTGTGGGATAATCCTATTTACCTCCACCAGAAAATGCATCAGAAAATCCCTCTGGCTGAGGGTTATGAAAGCACTCCCGACCGCGCTCCCCCGGCTCCTCTCCCCGGCAGCTCTGCAGCCCATTCCCTCCCTCCCCTTTCCCCGAGTGTCTTCGCCCTCATGCAAGTTTGAGTCTCCTTGGGTCTTTCACGCTGCCCCTGCTCATTTCCAGCTCCTCTCTGGAGTTTTGCAGGAAGGTGAAGCAGTGATGCTGGGGCTTGTAGGGAGGTTGGACTGGACCCATGTGAGAAGAGCAGGGAGGCCATGGAGCCGAGGTGCTGCCTGAGGAGTCCATGGGCAGCTCTCCCACTGCTCAGCAACAGGAAAATGCACCCAGAGAGGGCACGCAAAGGCAGAGGCTGAGCAGGATGGGGTAGGCCAGGCTCAGCAGGGAATAACGCAATTCAGGAGCCCCCCAAGTGCAGCCCAGTCTGGCCAGCAGGAGCAGGGCAGGAGCCCCCGAGCCCTGGGGGACACAGGGACCCACACCGGGGGGCAGGAAGGGTTAAACCAAACCCTCATTCGTGCCTCCACTGGCAGAGCTGAGGTGCATCGATCACCTCACACTGGGATCGATACAATCCATGGGGTCAGGGCATGGAGCCCACGCTGGGAAGAGCCTCTGGTGTCCCTGCTGTGCCCAGGCTGACCCAGAGGAGCCAATTCCACCCAGCTCTGAGCTCTCGGGTCCACCAGAGCCTCATCCAGCTGAAGGCATTGAGCCCTGGCAGCAGGAGAGGCAGCAGCTCCGGCTGCGGCTGTTTGATGCTTCTACAAAGCAATCTGCTCCTTGGGCTCCTCTGTTCCTCCCTCTTATGCAACCGCACAAAATGTAGAGGAAAACAATCCCCTGGATGCTAATTTATCCGAGGAGCTCGAGCAGCTTTGCACAAGGCAGCAGTTTCAGCAGGAAAAAACAAAGGGAGCAGCCATGTGTGAAAGGCTGCTCCCGAAATCTGCCCTGCCTTCTGGGATCCTGCCCTGCCCAGCTCCCCACAGGGGTCCCTGCCCACATCCCTGCTTCCCACATCCATTCCTGCATCCCTGCCTGCATCTCTGCCTCCTGCCTGCTTCCTGCCTCTACCCCTGCTTCCATCCCTGCCTCCATCCCTGCCTCCAATCCCATCCCTGCCTCCATCCCCATCCCTGCCTCCATCCCCATCCCTGCCTCCATCCCCATCCCTGCCTCCATCCCCATCCCTGCCTCCATCCCCATCCCTGCCTCCATCCCCATCCCTGCCTCCAATCCCATCCCTGCCTCCAATCCCATCCCTGCCTCCATTCCACTCTGCCTGCTGGGCAGGGCTCTGGCTCTGCTCCCCATTCAGAGAAGCAAACTGGGGGTGTGGGATCCCCCTGCCCTGGGGCTGTGGGTGCTCCGAGTGTCCCCAGGGGTGCGTGGGGCGATGCCAGCAGTGTGCCCAGCCTTGGCTGTGCTCTCAGGCTGGCCCTGGGCTGCCCACACGAGCTGGGCACTCATCTGAGGGTGAGGGGTACCTGCACTGCCATGGCCAGGGCAGCAACACTGAGAGCAGATGGTGCAGCCCCCGATATTGCCCCACACACAGCCCCTCTCCACCACACACTGCTGGCCTGGGCACCTCTGACGATTACAGGTTTCATGGTGAAACCAAGGTTTGAGAGCAGCCGAGGCAAGGCATTGATTTCTTGCTTTGTTTTAAGTGCAGCTAATGTAATAGGTAATTTATTTAAATTGATAGGATAGAGAGGAACTACGTTCTTGTCTTTTCTGAAAGGATTCTGCTGCGTTGGGTGACCCAGGCGAGCTGCAGAGCTGGGCTGAGGGCCTGACACATCCCATCAGCTGCCTCCATCAGCTTGTCATATTTTTGAATTCATTACAGCCATTTTAGCAAACCACCACTATGGATTTTTTGTTACATCAGCTCTTTCTGTGCTGGTGTTGTGTGAGCTGGTACCTGCCTTACCCCGTTACAGTAAAGCTTTCCCTTTGGGAAAGGGAAGGGGTCAGGGATCCCCACACCCCCCTAGTGCAGCCCAGTGCAGGGACTCGTCCTGTCATTAAAGCTTTTCTGGGATGTGCTGTGGGGTGCTCAGAGGGGAGGGAGCACTCTGGGGCTCTGAGTGAGGCTCCAGCCCCTTTGGGGATCCCCTTTAGTGCTCTCCTGAAGCGGCACAACCCCACAATAACTCCATCAATGAGTAAATCTCTAATTCTGTGCCCAGCTCTCCTGATCCATCCTGATGAGGACCTTCCCCTCGCTGCCTCAAAGTCAGGGGGTGGGAGACACACCCAGCAGAGCCCCAGGGAAGGGGACAGCTTTGGGAGGGCTGCTCCTTCCCCCGGGTCCCCCAGAAACCCTGCAAGCTGCGACCCCAATACAAAGGGAAGGAGCAGCGGGGTTAAACCCTGGGTGGGGCTCTCAGCACCCCCATAACTGCTCAGGATCCGCACCCACAGCAGTCCCAGAGCCCCCTCAGCCTTTGGCTCCTGCTGACAGTTCATAGCTGCTGCTGCTGCTGCTGCTCAGCCTCTCCAACCCCACTCGGGGCTGCCACTGCGGCTGCACCCAGCTCGCCCAACGTCTGATCACGCGATAAGGAGAAGCAGAAATGCAACTTGTTGCCTGTTTCCCAGAGTAATTAATTTCATCTGTATTGAACAAATGACATAATTTGAGGATTTCTGGGTTATGGATTAAGTAAAGAGCAGATGAGAGCATCCTCATTGGCTCAGAGATTAATTAACAGTGTGAAGTGAAGCAAGCTCTCTCCTCTCCCTGGGCTGGTGCAGTTTGAATCCACCTGCCCTGCACTGTCCTGCCATCGACCGGGGCAGGGGAGCTCTGGCCAGCTCTCCTTCCCACAGCAGGACACCGGGGAGTGCCGGGGAATAAAGCCACACTTCAGGCTCAAGGCTTCCTGCTCCCCTGCCTGCGAGAGCACTCTGTGATCCATCCCTTCCTTGCCCTGCTCCATCTCCCCTGCCCTGCTCCATCTCCCCTGCCCTGCTCCATCTCCTTCTTCCTCTGCTCCATCTCCNATCTCCTCCCTGCCCTGCTCCATCTCCTTCTTCCTCTGCTCCATCTCCTCCGTGCCCTGCTCCATCTCCTCCTTGCCCTGATCCATCTTCCCTTCCCTGTCCTGGTCCATCTCCATCTCCCCTGCCCAACTCCATCTCCTCCTTTTCCTGCTCCATCTCCTCCTCCTGGGGCACAATCTCAGGCCAAAGATCTCCCCACACACACTTTCAGCTTCACTGAAGATTTTCTGTGTGGGACCAGGCAGTGTTGGTGCAGCATTTATTCATGAGCCAGGCGTTTATTTAATGTGCCTTGCGATGCAGGATCTTTGATCCAGAGCAGCACCTAATTAATTATTTTTCCCTTCTTCTGTACCATCCCCTCACCGAACGGAAAAGCTCCCTTCCAATGACTCTACATAATGAGATGGATTTGGACTCCAGCAAATTTGTTCAGTTTTATGGAGTATTATATGAAAATGCTGTGAAATTAAGTTCTGTCTCTGCTATCACGCCACGGCCATCAGAGCGCTTTTATGTGCAGCGCTGAGACTAAAAGATGGGAAAGGGAGTCCTTGCTGGAGTAATGTGGCAACTGGGGAGAGGGAGGAGCTGTGCAATGAGGATGACATGGTGCAGGGTTAGAGCGCCAGATAATGAAGGGAACAAGAAAGGGATGCAGATGAAGAGGGCTGCAAGCAAAGAAACTGCAAGTGGAGCAGGGGCAGGAGGGAGGATCCGGCACTGGGGAGGGTGGGGAGCACAGGGAGCGCTTCCTTCTTCCAGTTCTCCCTCTGTAAAGTGCTCTGGGAGCCACTCACGGCATGGGAAGGCAAACACTGCCATCCTGGGGGCCACAGGAGAATCCCCAAGGGGAGCTGAGTCTTGCCCAGCACAGCTCTGGCCATGCTCCTGCCACCCCAGCAGCTCCTTTCCCAAACCAGCTCCCTCACTGCTGCAGATCCCTTCCTGCTCCTTCTCCATCCTCATCTCTCGCCACCCCCAGCCTTCCGCCCCCTCCTCTTCTCATCAGCCCTGCTCCCCTGCATCTACCCCAGAGTGAGCTATTTTTTCCCTTGGCAACTTTATAACCCGTCTCCTTGCCTGACAGCAATTAAGTAGATGCTTCACTTCCAATCCCATGGCCCATAAACACTGGGAAAAGAAAATGTTATAAAGAAGCAAACAGTCAGATCTGCACACAGATGCACGCACACGTGTGCAGACAGACGGGGACAAACAGGGGGAAGTTGGGGGGGATGGCTGAGCCCCTTCTTTGTGCAGGGACTGGAGAGCTCCTCTCGCAGGCTGCAGCCCCAGAAAGCACAGCAGAGGGGAGAGGTTTCCAAATGCACGGGAGGAGAGTGGCATCATCCTATCCCACGGCTCAGAGCCCAGCTCCCACACACCGGGAGGCTTTCCAACGCTTCCCCTTGCAGCTCCAGCACTCACAAGAAAATACAATGGCCAAAAAAACACCGAAAAATTAAAAAAAAAAAAAAAGGCAGCTCACTGCTCCCACTGTGATGGATGGGATTTTTTGGTACCTGACAGGCCCTGAGCCTCTGGGGACCAGCACTGATAAATCACATCTTTCAGTTTGCCGTGAACATCTTCACTTCCCCAGCCTGGCCAGCAGCTGACGGGGCAAACCACAGCCGGGCACGGCATGGACATGGCACGGACGGACATGCACGGACACGGACACACGGCACAATGGACACGGCACACGGACACGGACACGGCACGGACGACATGGATGTTCAAGGTAGGACGACGGGATGGCATGACACGGCACGGAAACACGGGCATCAGACATGGGCAGCCGGCAGCGGACATAGCAACGGAGCATGGCATGGCAGGCAAGTAAGGAGAGGCCAAAATGCTTCCAGAGAAGCTAAATTATGCATTTGCATATATTCACTGGAATAAGCAGATGATCCCCATACTTGAACCCTTCTTTTTGAGTTGTCAGCAGAGACTCTCCCTGAAAGTGTTGACTGGGAAAGGCTGTGATCCAAACTAGGCAGAGTAACAAATCTGCAGATGTGAGTTTTTAAAGGCAGTGTTGAGCCCTGAGCAAGAACACATCTACTTATGGACCTACCTTTCTCCTCATACTTTCTCTGTGTCTAGACCCTGGAGGGGTCAATGCAACACGGATCTCTTAAAAAGATTCCAGGGAGTAAATGAGGTGACATGATGGAAAATACTAAAGGCTGGCAAGCTTAACATCAGTACCAGGCAAAGCAGTAGAAACTGTGTGCACCTGGATGAATATGATCTATTTGGGCAGGGCCAATACATCTTCTCTAAACGCAGTATTTACCATCTAGGCCTCTGGACAGGTTTTTCATGAGGTCTGAAAGCATGCAGACAAGAGTGATCTGGTTGATATGGTCTATCAGTTATTTCTTTATCTGGATGAAAGCTCCTACTGGGTGAATAAATCATCAGTTCCTCCTCACAATAGCTTGTTTTTTGCATTTTTCTATTGATTTGAGTGGCCTTTGTTGTAAGGAAATTATTTGTACCTTAGTCATAATTTCTGTGAGACTGAAATAGCTTTTGTTATTACACAGCTTGCATGAAGCTGGGTCTTGAACAAGAACTACCTGTCTGTGACTCAACACTCACACAACTTGAGATAAGGTTTGTGGGTGGACAGTGCATATAAATGAGTGTATAGGACTTCTCTCTGTGCTTAACACCACGGGTGAATCAGGGAGAGACTCTGAGGGTATTGCTGTCAGGTTGTCATCACTGCACAAGTACTGCTGCTGAGCTGGTTTCATGTGCTTGACACAGAATGCGTGAGGGAGAATGAGAAAGATGAAGATAGTACAGAGCAACTCAAATCCCTTATGACTCAGATCTGCAGTGCTCTGCACAAGCACAAACCAGTAATAAACTTCTAAGCCAAACTTCTGAGTACATTATAAGCTGAAAAGGATTTGGTCACTTCACTTCAGACAATACCTCTGTGTGTCACATATTTCTGTTGCAGAGATCATTAGTTGTGTCCAATCTGAAGCCATTCCTGGCCTGGAAAAATCAAAGTCCACTCTCTTTCCTTTGCTGAGGCTGTCAAGGCGTCAGCCTGCTCTTTATGGTAGCCTGTGGACGACCTACTTTACAGTGCTGAATGAGTACCTCTGGTTACATTTTTAAATGTTAAAAAGAGAAAAAAGGAAAATGCAGTAACACTCTATATTCAGTAAAATACCTAAACAGTACTATTATCACTCTTCGATTTGTGAATGTCTTAATTCTTCATATACCTAAATAAATCAAAAAATTAACAAAAAAACAAAAAAAAAAAAAAAAAAATCAAAAAAACCAAAAAGGTATCTTGTGAAGTGTGTATAGATTTCCTGTTAGTGATCTATTTAATTGATGCTGAATAATCCTATTACTTTAAGAACTGCATCTACATTTCTGGTTCTTTTTTAGCGGCAATAATAAATCCATAGTACTAAACCATCAATTTTTATATATGTTCTATTAAGCGGCAGTCTATGAAGTCCATAAATTTCTAAAGGTTAGTATTTCAAACTGAAATAGTTCGGCCATGCAGAATAAACTGGGCTGGATATATCATAGGCCCCAGCAGGAATGTGTGGCCCACAATTTAAATCCCATCAGCATGTGGAAACTTTGGAAGCATCAGAATCCTCTTTCTAAAGAGTGAACCTGGAAGAAATATTCAGATGCTATTGAAATGAATTAAAGTACCTGTGTCAAAGAATCAGAAGATCTGTAGAGATCATGTAGTGCACCCTCTTGCTTAGAGCAGAGTCAACTGGTGCAGATTGCCCAGGGTTGCATTTTGAATATCTCCAGGTATGAAGATTCCACAGACCCTCTGGACAATCCTGCTCCAGTGTCTGATGGCCAGAAGTAAAATAAAAAAAAATCATTCTGTTAAAAAAAAATCCTGTGGTCAGTTTTGTGCCTGTTGCCTTTGTTGCTTCACTGAATGCCACTGAGAAGAGTCTGGCTTCATCCTCTTTACTCACCCTAACTTAAGATCTTTAGATACATTGATAAGATCTCCTTGAGCTGTCTCTTCTCCAGCTCTCAGCCACTCCTCGTATGACAAACATTCCAGTCCTGTAATCATCTTTGTGGCCCTTTGTTGGACTTTCAGTCCACGTAAAACCCCCTATCTTCCTCATGGAACGATCCAGAATAGATCAGCGCTCCCGATGTGGTCTCAATGCGAAATTAGGGGGAAATGACACTCTGCCTCAACCTACTAGCAAGCTCTATGCAGCCCAGGATACTGTTGGCCACCTGTGCCTCAAGGACACAGCACATTGATGGCACATGTTCAAGGTAGTGTTCATCAGGGCTCCCAGATCCTTATCTGTTAAGATACTTCCCATCCAGTTGGTCCTCAGCCCCTAATAATGTGTGTGGGGTCGTTAGGCAAGAGGTGCAGGATTTGGCATTTCCCTTTGTTAAATTCCATGAGATTCCCCTTGACTGAATGACCAGCTTGCCAAGATCCCTGGGAATGGTAGCACAACCATCTGGTGGATCAGCCACTCCTCCTTTCTTCAAGTCTTCAAGTGTCTGCAAACTTGCTGAGAGTGCACTTGTTCTATCATCCAGGATCATTAATATGTTCAACAGTATCGGCCCCAGTACTGACCTCAAGAGTGCACCATTAGTGACTGATCTCCAGCTGGATTTTGCAGCACTGATTAGAATCTCTTGAGCCTGGCATTTTAGCCTGTTTTCAATCTACTTCACTATCTGCTTGTCTATTCAGCAGTTGGTTAATGAGGACACAGCCAGTGATGAAAGCATTTCTGAAGTTGATTAACACCCTCTGCTCTCTCCTCGTCCACCAAGCTAGGTATTTCATCACAGAAGGCTATCAGGCTGATCAGGCACAATTTTCCCCTTCATATATCCATACTGATTACTCCCAATCATCTCTATATCCTTAATATATTTTGAAATAGTTTTCAGAATTATTTGCTCCAACACCTTTCTGGGTATTGAGATAAGGCTGACTGGCCTACTGTAGTTTCCTACATCTTCCCTCCTTGAAGCAAGACATGGCATCTGCATTGAATTTCTAGTCTTTCTCTGATCACCGTGTCCTTTCAAAGATACTTTAGACTGGCCTTGCAATGACATCTGCCAGCTCCCTCAGCACTTGTGGCTGCAGCCCACTGGGTCCCATGAACTTGTGTCCAGTTTGTTTAAATGTTTTGATCTTCTCTACTGAGGGTAAGCGTCCATTGTTCCCACTGGTCCCAAGAGACTGAAATTTTTGAAAACAAATCTTACTAGTACAGAGAGGTGAAGAAGGCATTGAATATTTCTGACTTGTCCACATCCTGTATTACTGCAACCACACTCAACAGTAGGCCCACATTTTCTCTAGTCTCCCTTTTTCTGCCGATACACTTGCAGAAACCTGGACAGTACAGAGCTCTTCAGCTCCTCATTGCTCTCTAAACCATCAATGAACTGATGCCCTAGGAAAGCTGTCAGAGAGTGAAAGAGAAAATGCTGTTGTCCCTATTTTAAAACATACACAACGGTTTGAGCATCTTTGCTATTAAAAACTCAAATGCAATCCTTTTCTCTGAACCCACATTGATCCAGAATAATTCAATAACTACCAGGCTAAAGTAAGTGCTCAGTGTTCCCTTTAGGAGCTGATGCGCTTATTCAAAGCACTGAAATGTTTACTAGAGTATAAAGTGGAATTTTGTATCCCACTTCTCCTTCCCCACAAACCAGTACTGCTGGTACTGGAGCACAATCTCACTTGTTCTCATTGTAACTGTTGAACATTTACTTACAGGGGTAAAGTCCGGCGTCTGGACTATGTTCCTTTTACAAATCAAGATTGAGTTGAGTTGACAACCTGAAGCCTTCAGAGAGACAGAGTGTTAAAAGTATATTGATTTTAACTTCAGTTCAGACACAAACATGAATGCTATTGAGATGCTTCCTTAAAAATAGAATGAACCAGACACGAACCTTAGAAGTGAATCCTTATGGCAAGAATAAGCAAATTTGTTAAACCTAGCATTTATCTTTAACCTTTACTCCCACACACTTTTATAACCATAAGCTCTGCCAGAGGGGACGTGACAGACACGGCAAATTAGGAGCAAGTGAAAGGGAAGCCAAGAGTCTTGACTTAAAATGCAAAGGTTAGTGGAGATTCCAAGTCAGAGTGTATTTCATTATTCTAACAAAACAAGTTTAAACACAAGTGTTGGACATGAAAGCAAAGTATGAGCAAATAGAAATAGTGCTAGAGATCACTTTGCCTTCAATTAGTTTAATTTTGTAAAAAATACCATGGATTTTGAAAGATTCCTCATGCTGTAATATAACACTGCAAGAACACTGTAATAAAGTATGGGATGATAATCTCACATTTTTAACCCATCACAAAACTGAAAACAGAATTCATTTATCAATTTCTTTACACTTTAGTCCCTTCCTGTTACTGCTACTAGCCTGAATTGAGAACAAAAGTTGTTTCAAGTTTAATTGGAAAAAAACCCTTTAAAAATTAAATTTTACCAACAATTTTCTGGCAAAACTTGCATCTGTCTGGCCTTGGAAGCAGCCTGGATACAGTGATGGAATGGAGGTACTTTACTCTGTTCCGGCAAGGGGGCTCTCCATTAGTAACAAGGTGCTGGTTTTGCATCTTGCATGGCACTTGGCAATCTTTCTCACAAGAAAGGAATAGGAATTGCCAAGGAATTGCCAAGGAATAAGGGGTTTTTTTCCATTTTGTATGTGGAAAACTCAAAGCAAAAAACCAGGTGAGTTGGCCTAGATGACATAGTGATGGTGAAGCCAGGAAACAAAGCCTGGACCTGCTCCCCAGCTCCCAGCACTGGGCAAATTCTTTTGCCTGTACCTGCCACCAAACAGCACAACAGTAAAAGGCACAGTTTTGCTTTCCTAGCCCAGGTTTTCTATGAAACAGAGAAATAAGAACTGTTTTATTCATGGACTCAATGACTGACCCCTCATGCCATTTGGCTACTTACTAGTATTGTACCTACCTAGGCAAAGAAACAGCAAAGAATGCCCAAATGCCCCGAATATCCCACCTGTTGGGTTTGTTTGTTTGGCTGAAGGCTTGTTTTTACTCTCACACAGGCAGGATGAAAGCAGCAGGACAATTGCAGGCATCTCATACAGCTGACACTTCAGTCAGAGTTAGGTCCCTTTTGCATTAATTCTTGTGCAAATGTGTGAGTTTTCCCTCTAACCTTGAAGTGTGAGGTGGCAAACCAGGACTCTCATTAGTGGCCATTCTCAGATACATGAATTTAATTAGCTCTCTGTAAAAAATACTCTAAGTGTTTGTTTTACATAACCAATTGCAATTTAAATCAGTCCTGGGAGGGACAGGGGGGCTGTTGCAGCACTCTGGAAATGTCACATTTCATAATTA
>CM019230.1:715307-725399 GCA_009741485.1 Malurus cyaneus samueli
TAGCTATATCTGTAGCTGCTATGCGCCAGCATACTCTCACTCCTCTGTTAGCCCAGCACCCTTTTGTGCCATCCCAGCACCCTTCTCTGTTAGCCCAGCACCCTTCTCTGCTAGCCCAGCACTCTTCTGTGCTAGCCCAGCACCCTTTTCTGCCAGCCCAGCACTCTCCTGTCCCAGCCTGATGTCGATGTTTACTCAAGGAACTATTTTTTATCAGCATTTGCTGCCCTTGGTCTGATACTGTCCTTCAGTGAGGACAGAGCCTCCTGGTAACACTGAAGGTTTAAAGGGCTCGTGATAAAGATGTTATCACTTGCCAAGCTCAGGGAAAGTCCTAAATATTCAGCGTGTTGTTCCGAGGTGGGTCACCAAGTGCCTGTGCCAGTGCTAACAGTGTGGGGAAGGTCCTGATAACGTATCGTGTTCATCGCTCCGCTGCGAGAGAAGAGAGGAGCCAGAAGGAAGCACTGTGCTAATCTCCCAGGAATATTTGATATCAGGAGTGTTTCAAGGCACATTCTGATATTGGGTATCTGAGGAGCACGAGGCACAGATAAAGAAGATCACCTTTGGCCACGCTGCCTGGGGACGCTGCGAGCTCCAGCCAAAAGGGCTGATTTGGCACTAACGACGCCCCAGGCGCTCGTTCCCTGTGTGGATGTGCCCAAGGGGCCAGAGGGATTAACTGTTTTCTGACTGGTAGCTGTCTCGAGTTAATCACATCGAGAATAATATATTAAATATTATCAATAATATCTGGTTATTTGGAAAATCTTTGGCAAATCTATGAAAGATGTGTCTCAATGAATGCATGTTTATTAAAACTGGTATCTGTGACTGGCTTTCTATGTGTGACTTTTTTAACCCAGCCTCTTGAGGCTCTCTCGATGGCCAGCATGGTGTCCCTCGCTCAGTGCAGTGGCCATTCACAGCTAACTGCAAGACCTCGAGAAATCGTGTCTAGAAGGCTCAGTAGGTCGGGAATCGACGCGGTGGGCACGCCTGGGAGCTGAGCTGTGCTAGCCCGGGCAGTACACTCATGGGAACAATTCAGACACAACCTGAAATATGGAGCTTGGGCTGACAGTGTAGGCAAAGACTCATTATTACAAAACTCAGGAGAGTATTTTAAATACAACGGTTCAGTCCTGTGTGCTCAGTGAGAACATCTAGGAGACGGGCAAGGAGCGGGGCTGAAGTAATATTCGTAGATATTTAGTATGTACCATAGTAAGAAATGGTAGATACACATGAGAGCTCTGTCATGCAGAGAAGAAATGGAGAACTGAAACCCAGAGAAATTCTCTGCCTCGTGGAACATGTCCGCTTTCTAGCGCCAGACCTGCTTCACAGCCTGTCCTGTGGAAATAAGGTGAATGTGCTGAAACACCACGCTGTGAATCCGATCAAACTCGCAAGTCTCTTCATGAAAATCTGTGGCATGTGAGAGGAACACGGGCAGTGCCAGGCCTGCAGAATAGACGGACTGGCTGGACAGCTGCCCTTTTCAAAGGACTGTGGAGAGGCTCTCAGTGCTATTGAAACCTCTCGTGCCAGGAGCTTGTGGTTAAAGCTTAATGCTGCCCATCAGCAGAACCGGGAAGCTGCAGCTCTGGGGGGGCTGGGGTGGCTGTGGGGGAGGTTTAATGGAGCTGCTGTGGTGGGAATGCACTGGCAGGTGACGGGGTGCTGGGTTGTGCACCGATGAGCAGGATCACAGCACTGAGCTGGGTGTTGTGTGGAACCGGGAGCGGATCAGCAGCACTGACTGGGTGTTGTGTGAACCGGGAGCAGGATCAGCACGACTCGACTGGGTGGTGTGGAACCGGAGCAGGATCAGCAGCACGACTGGGTTGGTGAACGGGGGATAGCGCATGCTGGTGTGTGTGAACCGGGAGCGGGATCAGCAGCACTGAATGGTGTTGTGTGGAACCGGGAGCAGGATCAGCAGCACTGACTGGGTGTTGTGTGGAACCGGGAGCAGGATCAGCAGCACTGACTGGGTGTTGTGTGGAACCGGGAGCGGGATCAGCAGCACTGACTGGGTGTTGTGTGGAACCGGGAGCGGATCAGCAGCACTGACTGGGTGTTGTGTGGAACCGGGAGCGGGATCAGCAGCACTGACTGGGTGTTGTGTGGAACCGGGAGCAGGATCAGCAGCACTGACTGGGTGTTGTGTGGAACCGGGAGCAGGATCAGCAGCACTGACTGGGTGTTGTGTGGAACCGGGAGCAGGATCAGCAGCACTGACTGGGTGTTGTGTGGAACCGGGAGCAGGATCAGCAGCACTGACTGGGTGTTGTGTGGAACCGGGAGCAGGATCAGCAGCACTGACTGGGTGTTGTGTGGAACTGGGAGCAGCCCCGGACTTGGCCCGGGCCCTGAAGCAGATGGAGGGAGGAAGGTGTTCCAGCCAAGCAGCTTGGAAAGGCTGTAAAGGAGGAAGGAGGTGGGGGAAAAGGCTTTGAGTGCTGTGGGGGTTCTTTGGGCAGGACCTGGATGCCGATACCCGCGGACAGGAGTTTGAGGCTTCCTCCTGGTGTCTTGGTGCCTGCGGGAGCCGAGGTGGGAGCTGCGGCATGGGGAGTCCCGGCAGGTCTGGGAGCGGGACTCAGTGCCCAGCGTGGGGGTGACTGCAGAGACCCCCGGAGGGACCCCGGGAGGGACCCCGGGAGGGACCCCCGGCCCCCCCAACGCTGCCGGGCCGGCAGAGGGCACTGCGCCCCCGCGGAGGTGCGGGACGGACCGGGGGTACCGGGAGCGGGGATGGAGCGGGATGGAGCCGGGATGGAGATGGGATGGGAGCCGGATAGAGCCGGGATGGAGCGGGGAATGGGATGGGAATGGAGCCGGGAATGGAGCCGGGATGGAGCCGGGATGGAGCCGGGATGGAGATGGGATGGAGCCAGATGGAGTTGGAGATGGGGATGGAGCCGTGATGGAGACTGGGATGAGAATACGTGATGGAGCGGGATGGAGAAGGGATGGAGATGGGATGGAGCCGGGATGGAACCGGGATAGAGCGGGGATGGAGAATGCGGGATGGAAGACGGGAATGGAAGCCGGATGGACGCGGGTGGAGATGGATGGAGCCGGGATGGACCGGGATGGAGATGGGAGGAGTGGGAGGAGCGGGATGGAGACGGGGAATAGAGCGGGGATGGAGCCCTCCCGGTTCCACACAACACCCAGTCAGTGCTGCTGATCCCGCTCCCGGTTCCACACAACACCCAGTCAGTGCTGCTGATCCTGCTCCCGGTTCCACACAACACCCAGTCAGTGCTGCTGATCCTGCTCCCGGTTCCACACAACACCCAGTCAGTGCTGCTGATCCCGCTCCCGGTTCCACACAACACCCAGTCAGTGCTGCTGATCCTGCTCCTCGGTGCACACCCAGCACCCCGCTCACCTGCCCAGTGCATCCCACCCACAGCAGCTCCATAAACCTCCCCCACAGCCACCCCAGCCCCCCCAGAGCTGCAGCATTCCCGGTTCTGCTGATGGGCAGCATTAAGCTTTAACCACAAGCTCCTGGCACGAGAGGTTTCAATAGCACTGAGGAGCCTCTCCAGTCCTTGGTGCCCAGCAGCCGCTTGCCCTGGCACTGCCCGTGCCTCCACATGCCACAGAGAGCTGCAGGTTTGCCCACGGGGTGCTCAGCACATCCCTTTTTCCAAAGGCTGGAAGCAGGCTGGGCTGCAAAGCGGGACAGTTCCACGGGCAGGAGATTTCTCTGGGTTCATGTTCTCCATTTCTTCTCTGGGTTCATGTTCTCCATTTCTTCTCTGGGCTCTGTTCTCCATTTCTCAGCCCCTCTGCCAGTCTCCTAGAGCTCCCTGGCACACAGGACGGACGGTGTCAGCCTCAGCACCGTTGTTCCCATGAGCTGCCCGGGCTGACAGCTCCCGGTGCCCTCGGATCCCGTTGCCCTCTCAGGAACATTTCCAAGGATGCAGAGCTGGTGCCACCAGCACTGAGCAGGGACACGGTGGGCACAGAGCAGCCAGGGCCCCTTGGGCACATCCACACAGGGAACGAGCGCCTGGGGCGTCGTTAGTGCCAAATCAGCCCTTTTGGCTGGAGCTCGCAGCGTCCCCAGGCAGCGTGGCCAAAGGTGATCTTCTTTATCTGTGCCTCGTGCTCCTCAGATACCCAATATCAGAATGTGCCTTGAAACACTCCTGATATCAAATATTCCTGGGAGATTAGCACAGTGCTTCCTTCTGGCTCCTCTCTTCTCTCGCAGCGGAGCGATGAACACGATACGTTATCAGGACCTTCCCCACACTGTTAGCACTGGCACAGGCACTTGGTGACCCACCTCGGAACAACACGCTGAATATTTAGGACTTTCCCTGAGCTTGGCAAGTGATAACATCTTTATCACGAGCCCTTTAAACCTTCAGTGTTACCAGGAGGCTCTGTCCTCACTGAAGGACAGTATCAGACCAAGGGCAGCAAATGCTGATAAAAAATAGTTCCTTGAGTAAACATCGACATCAGGCTGGAAAGGAGAGTGCATGGGTGGCGAAAAGGGTTCGCTGGCTACACAGAGAGTGCTGGCTTATCAGAGAAGGGTGCCGGTACAGAGAAGGGTGCTGGAGATGGCCACAAAAGGGTTGCTGGAGCTAACAAGAGAAGGGTGCTGGGCTAGACCAGAAGGGTGCTGGGCTAGACAGACAGGGTGCTGGGCTGCGCAGAAGAAGGGTGCTGGGCTAGCACAGAAGGGTGCTGGGCTAGCACAGAAGGGTGCTGGGCTGGCAGAGAAGGGTGCTGGGCTGGCAGAGAAGCGTGTGGGCTAGCCGAGAGGTGCTGGGCTAGCAGAGAGGGTGCTGGGCTAGCAGAAGAAGGGTGCTGCGGGCTGGCAGAGAAGGGTGTAGGCTGGCGGAAGGGTGCTGGGCTACAGAGAAGGTGCTGGGTGGCAGAGGGGGTGACAGGCTGGGCTAGCACAGAGGTCTGCGGCTAGCAGAGAAGGTGCTGTGGGCTGGCACAGAAGGGTGCTGGGCTAGCACAGAAGGGTGCTGGGCTGGCACAGAAGGGGTGTGGGCTAGCATCGAGAGGATTGCTGGTGGCACAGAAGGTTGCTGGCTTGCACAGAAGGGCTAGCTGGCTAGCAGAGAGGTGCTTGGGCTACCCACAGATGGCGTTCTGAGCTGGGGGAGCGATTGCTGGGGTAGGCGACACTAATGGCTGGGTGCAGGAGGGCTTGGCTCAGGGTTTGGGTCTCAGGGCAGATCACATCGCAGCGATTACCACCGATCCACCAAAATGCCTGGAGGCATGCAGTTTCAGTGTTGTCAGCGCAAGGTCCCCTGCTGGATCCACTTGGACCTCTCGCAGTGTTCTTGCAAGATTATCCCACGGCACACAGGGAAACAACCACAGGAAGAGACACCAATGCACCCCGAGGAATCAGCCCAGGGGGGAATGCTCGAGATGCTCGGGGCTGCAGGGGATGTCATTGTGTCCAGGAAGAGACAAACCCGTGTGCTTGAGACTCATCCACCCAGCCCAGCCTCGGGGAGAAGCACCAAGGAATGACCCCACACAGGGCTGGGAAAACCAGGCAGAGATAGCTCTGATGAGGAGAGTTGCAGGCAATTAGGAAGTAAAAACCAAGGAATAAATCTGCAACCTGAGCAGAGGGAGATCAGCGAAGACATAAAGGTTGTGAGTTCAGAGCCCAGGGAACTAAGGCAACCCCTGTTACATAACTCTACAAAAGCCTTAAACTCACTTTTGCCGAGAAATGAGTCGTCAGCAATGATTAAACTCCAGAGAAGCCATAAAGCAGCAGATATTGACACAATGGGATGCTGATACGGCCAAGCTCAGCAGTGACAAGTGGATGAGGGTCACCCGTGGTGAGCAGCAGAGCTGGGCTGACGGGACACGGGGGCTTCAGAGCTGAGCTCACCCTCAGCAGCATCTCGGGGGGTTGATGTATGGTCAGGATCCCAGGAAGAGCCTCCTTCTCCAGAGAGCAGCTCAACAAAGCCACACTGGAGAGCCCTGGGTAAATCCAAATTCATCCTGAGCCTCTGAACCCCCTCATCTCGAGGTGGACGAGCACTCCTGGGGCGTGAGTCGCCTTCTGAGGCTGAACTGCTGCCCACAGAGCAGGACACCATGAGCCAGGAGCGGGGAAAGGACACCACGATGGGCACAGAGGGATGCAGGGTTTTGGGGTTGGTTCCCATCCACAGCAGCGATCCTCCCTCCCTCCTCACACACACCAAAACAGCACCAGCGCCGCTGAGCGAAGAGGCAGATTTGGTGCTTGCCCCAGAAGGAACTTTAAGCTAATCTACTGCAGAGAGACAAACAAGAGAAGCTTATTCTGATACCAAATGTTGGCTGAAGCCACACACCTGATCAGCAACTGCAAGATTAGATAAGGACTGAACTTAGTCCCATCCTGCACGTATTAATGCCAGCTCTCTGGACACTTGGGCCATTCCAGTTCAAGGGCACGAAGATGCTCCCGCTGCTGGGGCTCCTTTTTGCTGCTCTCTCCTTAGGAAGATGCATCCCCCTGCAGGAGACATCCAAACGCAGCAAACTCCTCCTGGTGTCCTTTGATGGCTTTCGGTGGAACTACGACCAGGATGTGGACACCCCCAACCTGGACACCATGGCTGCAGAGGGGGTGAAGGCCAAGCACATGATCCCTCCCTTCATCACCCTCACCAGCCCGAGCCATTTCACGCTGCTGACCGGTGAGTGCCCGTCCATGGACCAGAGAGGGGCACCGGGGGCTGGGGAAGGGAAAACTCAAGGGCTGTGATCAGTGAAGGACACAAGAGCCAGCCAGTCCCAGCAGAACACGGAGATTTAGAGCTGCAGAAATGGTAAAATAGATAGAGAGAAGGAATTCTTGAGGAGGAACAGGCTGCCCAGGGAAACTGTGGCTGCCCCATCCCTGGAAGTGTCCAAGGCCAGGCTGGATGGGGTTTGGAGTCAACCTGCACTGGTGGAAAGCGTTCCTGCCCATGGCAGAGAGGTGCAGTGGGATGGTTTTTAAGGTCTCTCACAACTCAAACCATTCTGGAATTCCATGAACTGAATCTGTGTTTATCAAAGGTAAATAGCACCAGACCAACCCGATAGCCTCCTTTGATAAGATAAATTATTTTTTAAACAAGGGAGATGCTCTAAATTTAATCTTTCTGGACTTCAGTAGTGCATTTGATACAGTGCCACAAGGGAAATCATTAGTTAAGATGGAGAAGATGAAGATTAGTACAAAATCTGTAATGTGGGGAAGTGGAAGAGGAAGACTTCAGGAAGAGGACGGGGTGGATGCTGAGAGGAGATTGTCAAGCTGGAGGGAGGGCACCAGGGGAATTCCTGAAGAATCGATTTTGGAGCCAATCTTATTTAAGATTTTAATTAATAACCTTGGCATAAAAGAGTGGAGCATGCTAATGAAATCTGCTGATGGGCAAAGGCAGGGAGGCAGCATCAATACGAGGGAGGATGGGGATATCACGCAGAAGGGACTGTGCAGTCCTCGGGACCGGGAAAATAAAAATAGCACAAAATGTAAGAGTCAAAGTGCATCTCTCCCTTCGAACGGAAACTTCTGCTCACTGACCTCGTCAGCAACAGCAGAAGCAAAATGTGATTAGATAAACACAGGACAACAGGACCCTGCTGTGCCCAGAGGGCAGGAGAAATTGCAGGTGGTACCAGGGCCTGGCTCGGGCCAGGTGAGACCCACGGGCATCAACCAACCCAAACGGGGAGCAGCATTCCCTCCCTGCCCCGGGACCCCACTCGGTACGAGGCAAGGGTGGGAAGAGGCAAAGAGGAAGGGGAGGCCAAAGATCCCCGTGTCCAAAGCCATCCCATCACCAGTGCAGGGTCAGAGCCCCCAGCACAGCCCAGCTCACCCCTCCCCTCCCTTCCCTCCCCTCCCCTCCCCTCCTCTCTCCCCAGGGCGATACGTGGAGAACCACGGGGTGATCCACAACATGTGGTTCAACACCACGACAGGCGTCAGGCTGCCCTACTACACCACACAAGGCATCAGCAGCTGGTGGGACAACGGCAGCCTCCCCATCTGGATCACAGCCCAGAGACAGGCAAGTGTGGCACCTCTGCCCAGACCATCCCACAAAAAAAGCTGCAGGCAAGCCACCATCCCCAGTGGCCGTGAGTTCCCAGCCTCGCTGAGAACGTCAGGCTAATTAGACCAGCAAAAAACTGAAATCCCCAGACACTGGCAGGAATAATTATGATCATTCTGCTAAAAATAGCAAAAAATAATAGATGCGTTTCAGCTTTATTAAGACGTTAATAAAGCAGGTTCTCCTGCTCCTGTTTAAAGGAGCCTCAGCCAGTTCCTCCGGGAGCATCCTGAGCCTGGGGGTTCCATACACCCCAAGATGTAGCCAGGGCAGTTGGGTGGCAGCATTTAGGGACAGTCCCCTCTTCCCTGGGGACTGCAGCAAACCCAGCAGGCTTTGGATCTGGCATGGAGGCAGCACACAAAACCTGGCCTAAGACCTTGCCCACATTTACCTGCCAAACTGGCTGCTCTGACTTCAAAAAAACACATCTTAATGTCTTGATGGTCCAGAACCAGACGGTCCACACAAGGTGCAAATGGGTCACTGGTTCCAAAGTTTTAACTGGTGTTAAAACACAGTGAAGAACCAGGTGCAAGGGCAGTGCTGTCAATTAATCATTTGTAATTGGCAATGAGCAAGGAAACCTCATTGGAGGCAGAGGTAGAATTGAGGAGTGAATGAAATAACCATGTTAGGAGGTGGCTGCAATGCTGGATGGAAGGACACTGCTCAGGTGAGTTTATGGAATGCCTCCCCTAACAGGGTTTGAAGACAGGCTCTGTCTACTTCCCTGGAGCAAGAGCAAAATATGGAAAGGAGGAAGTGTACAAGAAGCTGGTGGAACCCGCCATATTCAACTACAGCAGGGAAACCAACTGGAGGCAGAACATCGACACCGTCATGGAATGGTTCACGGTGGAGAACCTCGACTTCATCGCGCTCTACTTCGGGGAGCCAGACTCCACAGGACACAAGTTTGGCCCTGAATCCACCCAGAGGAAAAACATGATCAAGCAGGTGGACAGAACCGTCGGTTACTTGAGGCAGCGGATCTGGGAGAGCGGCCTGGAATCAAAGCTCAACCTGATCATCACATCCGACCACGGCATGGAGACCGTCATAAAGGAAGACGAGATCCACATCGGGAATGTGAGCAACTTTAAGTTCAAAGACCTCGACTTTGAACTCTTAGATTATGGACCCAATGGACTCCTGGTGCCGAAAGAAGGGAAATTGGAGCATGTGTATTCACTTCTGAAAAATGCCCACCCAAAACTGCACGTTTACAAGAAAGAAGAGTTTCCAAAGAGATTCCACTACGCCAACAATTCCCGGATCACCCCACTTCTGCTGTACGGTGATCCAGGCTACGTGATCCATGGGGTAAGGTGTACAAACAGGCACACCCTGCTGTCCTTTGGGATGTGCCTCTCACTCCTCTCCCTCTCACAGCACCACCCCCCAGCTTTAGGCCTTTGAGCTAATTGATCTCTCCACACAGAGACAGAAATTCCAGCTCTTTCAGTAAAGATCTTCTCTGCTGTTGAGAAGATAAAATATCCAGAAGCCCTGGAGTAGGAGCTGCCCAAATTCAGAGTATCCATTGCAGGGTTCTCTCCTAGCCTGTCTTAAGGGAAGGACCAGCATCAAGACCAGCAGGCAGCTTCCCATTGGAAGCTCCTCAGTACAACAAAATTTGGATGTGCCAGTGTTTAGGGAGGGAACTTGCAGGATGTAATTCCTTGAGAGCGGTGTCTGGAGGCACCTCCAGCTTCTGCAGAGTTTAACAGATCAACTTCCAAAACTGAACCAAACATCAAACCCCACAGCTGCAGAACGTGGCACGGGAGGTGGGAGAGGTGGGAGGGAGGTGCAGGGGTTGGGGTGCTCATATCCTCGCTCTCCCCTCCAGAGATACAAGGTCCAGTTCAATAAAGGGGAGCACGGTTTTGACAACGACGCCATGAACATGAAAACCATCTTCCGTGCCGTGGGACCGGCCTTCAAGAAGGGGCTG
>CM019230.1:728679-755059 GCA_009741485.1 Malurus cyaneus samueli
AAAAAAAAAAAAAAAAAAAAAAAACCAGGGAAGGGGAGGGGGGAAAAGGAAAAAATTTTTTTATCGCCGGTTTTGCCAAAAAGGTAAAAACCGGTGGGTTCGGTTGGGGGTTCCCCGTTTTGTTAGTCTCCCGCGTTCGGGTGTTGTCCCTCGCCCACGGTTGACGGCCCCCCGGTGTCCCGCCGGGTGTCCGGCGGTGCGTTGTCCCGGTGTCCCGGTGTCCCGGTGTCCGTCCCGGTGTCGTCCCTGGTGTGTCCCGGTGTCCCGGTGTCCCGGTGTCCGGTGTCCGGTTCCGGTGTCCTGGTTCCCGGTGTCCGGTGTCCGGTGCCGGTCCCATCGTTGTCCCGGTGCCCAGTGCTGATCGGTGCCCGTGTCCCGTGTGGTCCCATCGTGTCCCGGTGTCCCGTGCTATCGTGCCAGGTCCGTGCCTCGTGTCCGGTGCCATCGGTGCCCGGTGCTGATCCGGTGTCCCGGTGCCCGTGCTTGGTCCCTCGTTGTCCCGGTGTCCGGTGTCCCGGTGCAGTACCTCCAGCCGGCGGCCGAGGGCTCCCGAGCCGCGCTCAGCGCCCGCTGCCCCCGAGCTCCGGCGCGGTCGGGGGGAGCCGCTCACGGTAAAACCCGGCCCGGAGCATCCCCAAAGCGGTGCGTGCAGCCGCCAGCCTCTCGCTGCCCCGGGGCCGTCACTGCCCCCGGGAGGGGACCCGCTCCTCGGTCCTGGGGACAAAGCCTGGGAGCCCCGCCCGGCGGCCGCGGGCCCGGGGGAGGCTCAGCTCCCGCAGCACCAAAACGCGCAGGGATGCTCCCAGGGATGCCCTGCAGATCCACACCACACACCGAAATCTCACCGTCCTCTCCTGGCCCCGACAGCGTGCCCCGGGCTGGGGATGCTTCGATAGCCCCGGCCAGAGAGACGAGACAGCTCCTTGCCCCTGTGTGTCAGGAGTTTAACCCCACAGACACACAGGGCCTAAACCAGCTCCTGCCCCCTGCTCCCCAGCCCAGGAGCCATCTCTAGCCCGGCCTCTTCCCAGGAAACCCACAATTGTGAAATTTTGCATGTCCTTTGAGCCCTTCCCAGCCTTTCCCATTGATTCCCACACTTTGTGTACTGGAATATTTTCACCAAACATTTCCCGATGACAAAGGCCAAAGCCCAGCCTGGCCCTTCCCGGACACAGTCACTGCCTGATCCCTGCATCCTCCTGCCCTCCATCCCATCCCCACGTAATTCATTCCCCACCTCCCCCCTCCCCGGGCTGGGGGTCAGGCAGCAGGGAGAGCCCCGCTGTGTATTGCATCCCAATTTGCCATGCATTTCCACACCATTTGCTCCCTTTTCTTTTTCCTGCACTGGGAAGCTGCTTGCTGCCCAGGGGTCCCAGCCACTGCGGGATGGGAACATAACAACAAACACACAAGGACACGTATTTATTTATGGCACACTGTGTGCAGGGACACTGCTGCCTCCCCAAACGCCGCTCCTCACACGGCACAGGGCGCAGACACAACGCGCTCCCTGTCCATCCCATCCTGGAAGCAGCACAGCTCCATACCCGCCTGCAGTACCCAAATGATATGCAGATCTCTGCGCTTCGATTGGCTGATGCCTTGGGGAAAACAGCCACCATTTGCCCACAACAAACATGGCCACCATGGCCCTGGGCTGGCCCAGCCTCACCCTCTGAGTCAGGGATATCCCGCACCCCTCGGGCACCCATCAGCACAGACATGGGGGTCCTGCGGCGCTGGAGGGAACAGGGCACCCCTGAAATGCCCCTGATTTGGGGGGGCCCTGTGGGAACACCCATGGCCTTGACCCCACCCTGCACCTCGCAGGCCGGAGCTCCTCGCTCAGCGAACCCCCAGAGCACAGCAGAGTCCTTTTCTTGGCCTGACAGGACGGGCAGAAAGCGCAGAACCCACAGCAGATCAGGGGTGAGCTGCCACTAAACTCCTGGGGACAGAACAGAGATTTCCAGCCCAGGGAGCAGCACAGCCCTTTTCCCCTCAACAGGGGGAAAATCCCTTCCTTGGACACCAAACCCCCACCCCAGTCTGACAGCCCCTGCTACAGACATAACGCAGGACACACGGCATTCCTGGGATGTCTGGCATACTTGGGAAAAACTACAAAATCATGTTCCATCGGATTAGTTCAGGGGTCCGACTCTCACTTTTAAGATAATGAAGGTTTTCGTGGTGATTGGTGAATTTATTGGCCCCACTGTCACTTTGCTTGGCGAGAACATGGGGCCAAGCTATTCAGTGCATGTTCCCGAGTTTCTCCAGCAAGGTGAAGTCTCTGTCAGGGATGGGAAACACTGAATTCATGAAAAAAGCACTCATCTCCTCCTGCCCCAATCAGCAGCCCCAACGGGTGCAGCCCCTGTGGTGGCTCCAGCCAGCAATGCCCAGGGAAGCTCCGTGCCTGGAATGGTCTCCTCTGGCTGACCAAGAGGAAATAGGACATCCCACAAGCTCTGGGGACACCCCACTCTGCCCGGGGTATAAAGCACGGAGCCCACGGCAGCCCAGGGACTGCCCAGGACCAGTTTTTTATAAACCCCTGGGAGAAGAAAGGAGATTTCCAGCCCAGGGAGCAGCAGAGCCCTTTTCACCCTCAGCAGGAGCAGGGGTGGCATGGGGGTTGCACAGCACTGGAGATCATGCAGGGACAAAGCTGATGGCACTGTGGTCCCTAAAGAGACACAAATGTCAAGGGCTGCTCCCACTTGTGACCCCCAGCCCCTCACAGCTCAGCAGGCAGCGGGTGGAGCAGCTCCACTCACACGGCCTTCCCTTCCCAGCCCCAGGAAAGGACAGGACAGGCGACCCTGCCCTGCATCCTCGGGGGGAGCACAGAAACAACAGCACTGAGGGGCAGCCGGGAGAGGAGCAGCATCCCCCCAATCAGAGCTCATTCCCAACAGGATTCATCTCCCAGAGCCAAATCCCTGCGACCAGGAGGGCCCCAGCGGCTCCTCACCCCCTGAGCTGCGCCCACCCGCCGCGATGGCTGTGCACAGCTCAGGGATGGGAGGTCATTCACGGCTTTTCTGTAAAATCTAAGAGGTGTGGCACACAAAGAGCCGAGCTGGCAGAAGGTAAATGAACTCGAACAAAAAGTGCGGCGCTGTGTTACAATTCTGTGTCACCTTCGGCTAAAAAAAATGCTCCTACAGCTCATCAGCGAACGGCCGCGGTAATTGTCAAAGAAAACAATGAAAGGTGACAGCGCCCAACCCAAGACAAGCCCCTGGCATCGACCAGGCACCCCAGACACGTCCACATCCTGCAGCCCCCAGGGCAGCCCCACGCCCTATGAAGCGCCCAGTTTCTCATTCCCTCATGCAGAGGGTCCCTTGTGGTGACATTCCCCCCGCAGCGGGGACAGCCCAACGCACCCGCTGCAGCTCCAAACGCTTTTCTAAACCCGGCATCGCTAAACGCGGCATCGCTAAACCCGGCATCGCTTACCGGAGACGGCAGTGCCCGGGGTGCAGGCGAGGCCCCACGCAGGACACCCCATGGCCCGTCCGGCTCCCGCTCAGTCCCTGCGCGCCGCGGGCACCCAGGCGCCGGGGCGACGGCAATTCATATCCCTGCGGCTCCCGCACGGTTAACGGCGGGCTCCGGGCCCGCGGACGGCAACTCCCTGAGGTGCTGACTCATCTTCTTCCATGCCTGTAAAGCACCATATTTCATCCTTCCACGCCCACAGCGCACAACCGCCGTGCAGCAGCTCCTCACGCCGCCCTGCACGCCTCGGTGCGTGCGGTGCCGCCGCACCCCCGGTAGTGCGGCTCGGGAGGGATCTGGAGCGGCCGGTACAGGGCTGCGAGCCGGCACCACGCGAGGGTCACAAGCGGCCCACCCCCCCGGGAAATCTTTTATTCTATTATAATCGACTATTTTAGAACCAAAACGTGCCGGTGCTGCTGCCGCCGGTTCCGGCCCGGCTGGGACCGGCGCTCGTTGCCCCGGCCCCGGGTGCTTTGTCCCCAGGAGGGAAGATAAAAAAACCGGGCGGGGGACTCGAGGCCGGGTCCTCGCAGCAGGGACCCCTGGTGGGGTCGGGGCGGGGGATCCCGCGGGGCCGGCCGGGAACCCCTGCGCTGCCGGGGGAACAAAGCCCGGGACGGCCACCCTTGTCCCCGCTCCGGCCGGGCAGCGGGCCGCCCCGCGCGGGAGGAAGAGGAGGGTCGCGCACAGACAATGCCTCCCCCACCCCACCGCCGGATCGCCCCCCCCCACTCCCATTGGCCGGCGGGGAATTTGGGGACCCCCGCCCCTCCGCGTATTGTGCCGGGGGGCGCGCGTGGATCTGGGGGGGGGCGGGAGCGCGCGCGGCCGCCGTCGGGGGCGCGCCCGGGGGCTCCCCTTCTGTGCGAGTGTGAGTGAGTGCGCGGGGCCGGGGCCATGGAGGAGCTGAGCAGCGTGGGAGAGCAGGTCTTCGCCGCCGAGTGCATCCTCAGCAAGCGGCTCCGCAAGGTGGGACCCGCTGCCCCCGCGCCCTTCCGCACCCCGCACCCCCGCGCCGCTAACGCGCCTCTCCCGTCTCTCTCCGCAGGGCAAGCTCGAGTACCTGGTCAAGTGGCGAGGCTGGTCCTCCAAGTGAGCGGGGCGGTGCGGGGCGCGGTGCGGGGCTGCGCGGATCGCGGAACCATGCGGTGCGGAGCGGGGTGTGCTGGGGGCCGCGGGTACCGCCCGCCCGGCCGCTTTTGTTTGGGTCCTGCCGCTCCTTTTGTTTACAAATAAGCGCGGCCGCGGCGGGGCCCTCCCCGCCACCGCGTGGGGCTCCGGTTCCCCCCCGGGCCGGTCCAACCTTCCCCCGGAGCCGCCGCACCCCCGGGCTGTGCCGGCCCCGCTCCCCTCGCCCTCCTGCTGAAACCGGAGCTTCCCGGGATGCGCGGGGCTCACCTCGCCCGCGGCGGCGTGGCCGCCCCCTTCCCCTTACCGATCCCCCGGCTGTGCCTGCCCCCGGTGCGGGGATGCACCGGTCCGTGCCAGGCCCGGTTATCCTCGGGTGACCCCCCGGTGCCGGAGCGGTGCCGGAGCTCGGGGGGGTTCCCTGCTCTCCCGGCCCCCTGCTCTCACCCACTCCGTGTCTCTGTTGCAGGCACAACAGCTGGGAGCCTGAGGAGAACATCCTGGACCCCCGCCTGCTCCTGGCTTTCCAAAAGAAGTGAGCAAACTCTAAATATTTCTAAGCAAACTGTAAAGTCAATTAGCTTCTAATTAGGTGGAAGTTGTTGGAAACAACAGCCTGGAGCTGGCCCGGCCCTTTGTGGCCAGTCCCTTTTGTTTGCCCCTGGAGTCACGGTGCAGGTCCACCTGGAATGGCTGTGCCCTGGCCAGCACCGAGGGTTCACAGCCCGATTGTGCTCCGGGCACAGCGGGGGAATGTGGCAGTGCCTGGCACAGACCTGGGGGCTCCCGGTGCCTGTCCAGCGCTTGGGGACCTTGGCTGTGCTTGGGGGCAGCCACAGACCCTCGTGGGGAGATGGTGCCTGGGCTTGTGAGGCATTAAAACAAACTCCTGGGAGGCTGAGGGAAATAACACCTGGGAGAAAATCATAGAGATTGGGAGGGGCTTTAAACTCATCCCGTTCCACTCCTTGCCATGGGCAGGGACTCCTTCCACTATTCCAGGTTGCTCCAAGTCCTGTGCAACCTGGCCTTGGACATTCCCATGGATGGGACAGCCACAGCTTCTCTGAGCACCCTGTGCCAGGGCTTCACCTCCCTTACAGGGAAGAATTTCTTCCCAATATCCCATCTAACCCTGCCCTCAGTCAGTGGGAAGCCATTCCCTATGTCCTGTCACTCCAGGATGTTTCAGTGACCTGAAACATCCCTGTCCCCTCCCCTCCAGCCTGGGCCACCATGTCCAGACCAGGAGGTGCAGAAGAGGTGGAAGGAGCCCAGCAAAGGAGAGGGCTCACAGAGCTTCCAGGGAATGCATTTGATTTTCCCACATTCAGCATGGAAGCTCAGCACTGCAGGGGTAAACCAAAGCCAGGGCAGATCCTTCCCTTTGCCTGATCCCCTTGCACCATAAAGACAGCAAATCTCACCAAGAATTGGAAAAGGCACAGATTTAGGATGGGTGACACCATGAGATCAATCACTGCCCACTGGAAGCTGCAGGGATGTTACTGATGCAGACAGGGATGCTCTCTGGGCCCTGCCTGGCTGCCTCAGTTCCCCCAGATGTTTTTTTCTTCCCTGTAAACTTTGTCCTTAATCCTTGTTTTCTCCAGGGAACAGGACAAAGAAGTGCAGAATCGGAAGAGGGGCAAGCGGCCCCGGGGCAGGCCCAGGAAAAACGTGGTGAGTCCTGGCCAGGGTGGGAACGCTGTGACAGCACTGGAGGGGCTCTGGCCTTGGAGGGCACTGGGGGTGACCTCAAGCACACAACTCATCACATGGGCTGATGGATCCCTAAAGATGAGCCTCGTGGAGAAAGGATCTGTGTGTGAGGCCGCCCTGGAGGCTTTGCCATGCCCATAACCATTCCTTGGCCATTGCTGCTGACTCCCTGTCTCTGTTGCTTTGCAGGAACCAGAGATGCCTGCGAAAACTAAGTCGAGCAGCTCCTCTTCCTCTTCATCCTCCTCTTCGTCCTCCTCCGATGAAGAGGACGAAAGTGACCTGGAAGCAAAGAGGGGTCCCCGCAGCAGAGAGACGCACCCGGTGCCGCAGAAGAAAGCCCAGATCCTGGTGGCCAAGCCTGACATGAAAGACGCTTCCAGGAAGAAGCGTGGGCGGAAACCCCTTCCCCCAGAGCAGAAAGCGGCTCGACGGACTGTGAACCTGACAAAAGTGCTGAAAACCTCCCGGAAGGAGGTGGGGGGCAGTGCCAAGCTGGTGGGGAAGCTGCAGCCCCAGCACAGCACGCAGGGCTCGGGCGTGGCTGTGCTGAAGGACCCATCGGGCACCTTGGCTGGGCTCAGCTCGGGGGGATCATCGGTGGAAAACCTGCCCAACATGATGAAGAGCGGCTCGGCGAGCCCCAGCCAGGCCATCAGCTGGCAGAGCTCCATCGTGCACTACATGAACAGGATGTCCCAAAGCCAGGCTGCAGCCGAGAGCTCGGCCCTGGGCAGGCTGGCACTGAAGGCACAGGCAGCCAGTAAGGGCAGCTTAGGGCTGGACTTGAAAATGAGGAGCCAGAAAGGCTCCGGGGAGCTGGGGCTGAACGTGCAGGGACCCAAAACTGCAAAGGCTCCCGGCAGCAGCGCCGGAGGGGACCAGAAATCGGGGTTTGCTGCGGGAGGCCAAATGCTGCCCAACGGCAGCAAGACACCATCGAGCTTGTCGGGGGCTGGCGTCCAGGCAGCCTCCAGCCAGGAGCTGAACCTGCAGGCTCTGAACCTGCAGAGTGTCAAAAACGGGCCGAGCGTGGCCAGCGGGAGCAGCGTCCCCCGGCAGCTCTGCGGCTCCCTGGCCAAGGGCTCCGGCGGCGGCTCCAGCGCGGGTGCCAAGGGCGGTGCGGGTGGGGCCGGGCTGAACGCTGCCAGCGCTCTGCCAGGGGGGGACAGCAGCAAGAACAAGAAGCAGACACAGCGGGCAGGTGACAGGGACTCGGCCAAAGGCGGCTCGGCCGGCGCGGCCACCGAGAGCCGCAAAGCGCCCGGCCTGGCCGAAATGAGCACGGGCGAGGACAGCAGCTCCGATTCGGACCGCGATTCAGCGTCCCTGCCAGGGGTGGGGCAGAACATGTCCGTGTCCATCCAGACCAGCCAGGACTGGAAACCCACCCGCAGCCTGATTGAGCACGTCTTTGTCACCGATGTCACCGCCAACCTGATCACTGTGACGGTCAAGGAGTCCCCCACCAGCGTGGGCTTTTTCAACCTGCGGCAATACTGAGCCAGGAGCGCAGTGAGAGGAGGGAGAGCGTCCTTCAGCCTCACCGCCAGCTCTGCCCAGCTCTTCCATCAGGTTTTTCTTTCTTCAAGTGAACGTGGAAACCTCGTGAGACCTGCTGGAACTCGTGCCTGGAAAGGATGGACAAATTCGCAGTGAAACCTGCTCCAAACTGCCAGCGGGTCCTGGATTCGCCCCCCAGCTCCTCTCCACCCTTTTCTGGAGCCGTGCCCTGTGTGGGGATGGCCAATGCCATTCTTGGGGAGCAGGGGCAATGGTGCTGGCCGGTTTTGAGCCAGGCTTCACTGCACGCAGGTCTCTTCGCTTTGAAACAGCAGAAGCCAAGGTCTGCAGCTCCCCGGCCGTGTGGAGGTTTGGAGCTGCCATGGGACAGTTTTATACCTGGGAGAGGACCAGGAGATCTCTTCTGGCCCTCCTGTGGATCTGTCTGTGAGCCATGGGCAACTGCAAGTCAATCCAAATGAGACAGCTGCTGCTCCCAGCCCTCGAGGCTGTGGGGAGGCAGCTGCATTCGGGGGTTTTTTCAGGGTACAGTCAGCCCAGCCACCCCCCTGGGCAAGGTCATTTCCAATGATGAGAAACCCACAGCGTTTCTGTTGGGGTTTCCAGCTGATAGGGAAATATTGTTTACATTTTTTATTAAGGATTTTTTTTTTTCATGAGGGAGGGAAATAACCCCAGTGTAAGATAGGTTGAGAAAGTCCTGCCTTGAGAGCCAGCGAGATGCATCAGCTTCTCTGCAGTGACTCCAGAGGAACGTGAATTTCTGGGAGCCCCCACACTGCTCCTCTGCCCTGTCCCGGCACTGCCAGCATCTCCACCTCCTGCTCAGCAGGTTTCAGGTACTAAAGAGACCAGGCTGGGCAGTATTTTTTAAGCCTTGCAGAATGTGTGAGCTCTTCCAGCAGCGGGTGGGTTGGTGCTGGGACTGCCGGGTGTCTGCGAGGTCAGGGCAGCAGTTTGGCTGAGCCCTCCTCACCAAATCAGCCTTGGCTGCTCCCTGGGTTAGACTCACCCTGATCATCCGTGTTTTTTCTCCAGATGGGATGCTCAGAAGCTGCTCGAGGCCACCTGCACGCGTGGTCTGGAGTGGTGGGAAAGGAAAGGAGAGGTGAGGGATAAGGGCTAAGGCCAGTGGGTACCTCAGGCCACTGTTCCCCAAGGAAGCAGAGCATCTGAGCAGCCCCTCACCTTCCCCTGCCTGTCCCTGCAGCCGGGGTGTTCCTTCTGCCTTCTAATTGCACCCAATAATGGCTTTTACACTGCAGTATTTTCCCTACTGCAGATTTCTCCTACAAGCCAAAATTAGCAGCAGTTCAGGCAGAGTTTAGTAGCGTTCGAGGTCATTTTGGTTCTGTTGATGCTGAGTTCTTTTCTCAGAGGCGATGAACGGCTGTCAGCTGCCCACTCCCATGGTTCAGGGGTCCGTCCAAAGGATTGTCCCCAGCGGGTCACTGCTTAGGGGATCACTGGTACTGACCTGGCACCAGGGCAGGCAGTTCCCTTTGGGACAGGCAGGGCCATTCCCATCATCTTCACACACAGGAGAGGGGGTGCATGGACCAAACTGGGGGTACAGCTACTTCTGACCCTGCCCTGGTCACAGCTGCTGCTGCTGGATGGCAGCAGGGTCATTCTCAGGTGATGCCAAAATGTCACAGTCTGTGCCCTTTTCCTTCTACTGTAACTTTGCCAAACGAGCTCCAAGGAAGCACTGGGCTGTGCCAGCAGGAACCGTGCCCTGGGCTGTGCTCTTGTGCTGGGGGTACCGGTGCTTTGGGAGAAGAATCAAGGAATTTGGGAGCACGGGCGTGACGCTGTCACCCACACACCAAATGTTTGCTTCTTGGCCTTTGCAAATCCAAACTGATCAACAATGTGCCTTTGGGACCGTCCTTATCTCAGCCTTGTCTGCAGCACCGGTCCCACGCCAGGTTTGTGCCTATGCAAAGCAGGGTGGTGGCAGGGTCTTGGGGACACCGTGATGGGGAGGGGTGTCCTGGTCCCCCATGGGATGGGACACGTGGCTGTCCTACAGTGCCCTGCTGAGCCATGCCATCTGAGGGGAAGCTGGCCTGCCAGGGATGCTCTTGACAGCAATAGGATGTGGGGATTGGCTTCTCCAAGGGGGAGAAAAAATCTGAAGACACTCAAAGAAGGAGTCAGGCCCATAGCGGGGGCAGGAGATGAGCTGTGACAGCATGTGACATGCTCGCTGCATCCCGGCTCTGCTCCCTCCAGAGCCCCTGCTGAAGCTCCCACGGGTTTCTCCTGCTTGGGCAAAGGGTCTGTGAGTTTGTTCCCAGGGGGATGTGTACCCTGACAGCGTCACCCACCCTTCCCAGGCATGTCCCCTCCCAGCAGCACAGGACTCTGCTATCGCCACTTGCTATTGTGCCTTTTGCTCACCAGCTGGTTCAATTCCAAAGGTCTAAGGATGGTAAAAATGATAATCCAGGATTTTTTTCTGGCCATCTCACCCTGCATTTCTTCCCCAGCCTTTTTCTCACTTGTTCTGGGATCTCTGCTCTCCCAGCAGCGCTGGGGATTTGAGCACACTGGGGTTCCCACTGGGGTTTGCCTCCCAAAGACACATCCTCTGAGTGATTTATTGCAATCTTTGGTGGACAGGGGTTGGAAAACCCATTTGGTGCAGATCTGGTTATGTCAGTACCATTAAGATTCGAGTTCTACCTTTTTTTTTTATTTTTTATTTTGCTGCTATGGGTTGGTGTGTTCAGCCGGGTGTCAGACAGGCAATTAAAGGTTTGTCACTTGTCATTTTCTAAGGGGTTTCCGATGTGGAAAGTCCTGCAGTATTTGTATAGTGAATGGATATTTTCCCCAGGCATAATCTGGTTAAGCATCCTTGTTGTTTTCCATTGGACTGGAAGAGGTGGCCAATTCAGCCATCTTCCTGAGAAACTGAGTCTATTTTTATATATATATTTTGTACCAAAAAAAAAAAAAACAAACAGGAGTACACTGAGGGATGGAGATAGTTTAGAAGTTTGGTTTGTGTTGAGTTCCTGAGCTGTGTGTGACGGGCTCCAGAGCCAGGAGAAAGGTTTTATGGACAGAAATTTGAGAGATAGGTGAAAACAAACAATTGTTCTTGTAACTTGTGCCACTCATTGCTCTGATTTGTACGTTTTAATTAAAGAGAGAGCCAAATCGGTCCTGTATGACACTTATAATTGGTTTAAACTGCAGCTGTTTGTTTGCTTTTATTTTCTGAGAACAAAAGTCGGAGATGTTACTGCCCTGGGAAAGCATGAGGGCCATGGGAGCAGGAGCAGCTCCCCACACAGCACAGCACCCTCCCAGCCCCTCGCTCACGTTCCCTGCGCAGTTTTTCCAGTGTTCTGGACACTGACGCTAGTGTAGTCCCCCAGCTCTAGGCTGCTTTTAATTTATTTGCAGGAAAACCTAGGAAATGGTTACGTCGGGTTGGGGGGGTTTTGTATGACTTTTCCACTGTTCTTTTTTAGTATATCAATAAATATTTTTTTAAACTTTTCAGCCCCGTGTGGTCACTGCTCCGGGAGTGCCTCCGTCCCTCTCCTTACCCCTGGCACCGCCCGGGGCCGCTCCCCTCGCCGGGCAACCGGTCCGGGCTGTGGCGGGGCCCCGGGTGGGACTGGGGCCGGGGAACCGAGGCGGAGAGACCCCACCGACTTCTCTCCGGGGATCCGGGCCGAACGCAGCCCCTCCCGGTCCCGGACTGCACCGGGGACAGAGCTCAGGTGGCTCAGCCCCACCTGCGGACCGGGACGGGGCCGGGACGGATCGGGATCGGGATCGGGATGGGATCGGGGGGGGGATCGGGGATCGGGGATCGGGACCAGGAACGGGATCGGGATCGGGGATGGGGATCGGGATCGGGGATCGGGATCGGGATCGGAACCGGGGATCGGGACCGGGATCGGGACCGGGATCGGGACCGGGATCGGGGTGACGCGGGATCGGGATCGGGTCGGGACCGGGGCGGACGGGATCGGGGATCGGTGATCGGGATCGGGCCGGGGGCGGCCGGGGGCCGGAGCGGGGCGCCTGCCTGGCCTGCGGAGGGCGCTGCGCGCGCCGCGGAAGGTTGTGGGCGGCGGCCCCCGGAGCTGCCGTCAGTGCTGCCGTCGTGCTGCGTCGGTGCTGCCGTCGGGCGGAGCTGAGCCCGCCGGCCCAACGCCCGGCCGGCCCCACCCGGCAGCCCCGGGGCCCGGCCCGTGTGAACGGGCCCCCCCGCCGGGCCGGCGGAGAAAGGCGCCATTGTGCGGCCTCTCCTCCCGCTCCTCCCGGCGCTGGGCAGCTCCCGCGGCGCGGGGTCCCGCGCCCCACCCGCCCGAGCAGAAAAACGAGGTTAATGAGGACACGCTTTAAAACCCATGAAACCCCCCACCCCCCGCCTGCGCGGCCGGGGCGGGTTTGCACACAAAGGCCGGGCTCCACGGGCAGCGGGCTCCAGGGGCGGGGAGCTCAGGGCAGGGGGGCTCAGGGCAGGGGCTCCGCTGCGCCCCGCGCCGCCCCCGCCCCGTCGGAAGGGCCGGAGCGCGCGGCGCCGGGGCAGCAGGCCGGCCCGGCCCGTACCGGAGCGTCGGCGTAGCGGCGATCCTCGGACCGGAGCCCTCACGGCGCCCGCCCTGGGCCCTCCGGACCCCGCAGGACCCCCGAGAGGACGCCCCGACCGGCGACATCTGCGGCCGGGGCTCCTCCGCCTCTCCCGGCCCCGTCGGGTCCCGGCCCCAGCCCCGCACGGCTGTCGGGACAGAAGGAGAATGCAGCCTGACCCACCCCGTCGGGGCCCCACCGCACACCCCAGACACCCCAGGGCCACAAAGGGAAGCCAGACACGTTTCTATTTACAAAGTATATATTTAAACTGACATAAAAAGCAGGTCTCATATGGACATTCACGGCTGGCAGAAGACACGTAGTTAAGCTTCACTTCTGAGACTGAGATTTCGCCAAACGGTTTTTGTACAAGTCTTAAGATTTAAATAATTCACACGCACACAGCCGCACACACACACACGCAGGGTACACGTCGCTATGTACAGACACACAGATACACCCACAGGTACGGTTTGCTCCAGGTGTTGTCGGGACACACGGGCACGGGGCTGGAGCAAAGCCCCGACGGGGCACCGGTGGCTCCGGGCTCTTTGCAAAGGGAACAATCCTCCGGCCTTGGCGGCAGCAGAACCAACAGCTCAACCCCCTCCACATCTTCCAACACCCGTGTCCCGTGTCAGCACCGGAACCAGCACGCCAGCTCTTCGTACAAACCAAGTTAAAAATCTAAGACTTAATTACAAAAAAAGTATGAACTTAAAAAATAAATTAAAAAAAAAAAAAAAAAAAAAAGGAGAAACCAACTCAGAACTCTCAGACATGATGGCTCCCTTTGCACAGCCAATCCAGCATCCTCCTGCCAGGCACCTCGTGGGTCCCAAAGAAGGGATGGGGAAGGGAACCAGGCAAGGTGAAGCTGCTGAAGCCCCTGCAGCAAAGAGGTGCCCGGCCACTTCCCTCACCCCATGTGAGCCCCCTGAGCCAGAGCCCTTCAGGAGCTCAGGGACAAGGGGACCCTGGCTCAGTCCCAGCCCTCAGGCACTGCCAGGCTTGTGCTTCCCATCCAATGATGCCCAGAGCCAGGCGTGAGGCCAGGGCCACCTGCTCCACCCCAGCCAAGCCCCAGCCCGGGCGAGGGTCACTCCTGTGCCAGGCTGTGCCGAGCTGGGGCTGCACCCCCAGCCCCAAACCTGCGGGAAAACTGCACCTCACCCGGAGCCATGAGACCCTCCCGGCCCCATCCAGCTCCAGATCCCAGCCCTGGGAGGCAAATCCGGCACAAAACCCACCCGAGTCGGTGGGGCTGCTCCACACGGGAGTATTTTGCCTCTTGGCTATTGTTTAACCAGTGTGAGGAAAAGGAAATATTTATTGTCTCTGAATGCAGAAAGGTGACCCTGGGATTTGTCGGGGATGTGGATGTTACAGAACACTTCATCAGGAGACTTCCAATAGTCTGAAGTAAACTGTGATCGGGAATAAAAATAATAATAATCCACTTTCTATAGCAGAATAAAGTAACTAAATATGGGCAGTGAGATGCTCCCTCCCCAACCTCTCTGGCATTTCAGGAATGTAAACAGAGGGGGGTTTTGTTGGGTTTTTTTTTTGTTTTTAGTGGGTGGGGGAACAGAATCAAGCGACCAGACAAAATGAAAACAGATTCTCAGCTCAGTCCCATCTCCCACAACTGCTACGACAACTCTATTAAAGTGCATTTCAGTATCACCCCTCAGGAACCTTACACACACAAACCTCCTCTCCTCCGCAAGAAAAGGGAATTCAAGTTAATACTCCAACACGTTTAGCCTTTTTATGGATTTCTGCTTTTCCCCGTCCCGACTTTGTAGCAACATCACTTTTTTTTTTTTTTTTTTTTGTTAGACTGGGAAAAACACCCCACTCCAACAACACTGTGAATTCAAGTGCTCACGTCAACTGTCAAGGGCAACAGTTCTGGACACAGCACACTTGATTGTACAAGCAACACCTTAAATCACAATCAAGAAACGTGGGCACCTCGCCCTCCGAGGGAGCAGCACGTCCCCCTCCACCATCCATAGCATCATATGAAATAATAGTTAAAAAAACCCAGCACATACTTAGCTATGAACACCGTTATGTACACCGGCTCCTGCTGCAGATGCGTGAACTCGTTAGTTCTCAGTTTTATTGTCCTTTCTAGGAGCAACTGAGCAGTCACTGTTGTCTCCATTTAAATAAAACAACTCAGAGTTGAAATATATATATAGATAATATATAAGCATTTTTTTCTTTAAAAACATATTTACATCTAATAGAAAATATAACTCTAGAGATAATCTTTCCAACGAAATGTAAGACGTGAAAAAAAAAACAAAACAAAAGAATGAGTTAATGAATTTAGGACAGTTTCTAAATTCTCTCCAGGACCAAAACAAAGAAAAAAAGGAAAAAAATTAAAAGAAAAAAAAAAAAAAAGGACCTGTAAAAAAAAAAAAAAAAAAAAAGAGGCCCACCAAGCTCTACCAAGCTTTTGTCTCAATCTGACTGAAGAAAACCCCAGCACCACCTCCACCAAACTCATCGCTTCTCCTTAAAGAATCCTTGGTCCGTGCTGCTCTCCTTGATGGTGACGGTCAAAAAGTTAGAGGTCACATCAGTTACCACCACCTTCTCCAGGTTGTTGAGAGAGGGGCTCCAGGACTCCTCCTCGGGGTCCCCCAGGATCCTGGAGACGGGGATCCTGGCGATGAGGGAGGGCCGCCCCGCCGGGCCCCCCACTCCGTCACGGTACAGGCTGCCCACGGCCCCGGGGCTCACGGCGCCGTGCAGGAGCTTGGGCCCACCGGGGTCCAGCCCCCCCTGCCCCTTGGGGTCCAGAAAGTCCGCGCGGTGCTTGGCCAGGCGCGGGGGGAAGGTGTCGGCCCCCGGCTCGGCGCGGTTGGGGCCGGGCAGGGCTCCGGGCAGCTCGGGCTCCTGCCGCCGGGCCAGCTGGATCACGCTGTGTCCCGAGCCGAACTTGGCCGCCCCGCCGCCGCCTCCTCCATCTTCCTGGCCTTCAGGTAGTCCCCCACCTTGTCCCCCGGCTCCCCCAGTTTCCTCTTGGAGGCATCCAGAGTCTCTGCCAGGTCCTTGTAAAGCTCCTTCCTGGGCTTCGGGCCCCTCTTTTTGGGAGTCTCTCCGGTTTCTCTTCCACGCGGATCACCCGGTCCCGGATGCTGTCTGCCTTGGGGGTGCTGCTGCTGGAGCTGCCCTGGGGGGCCAGGGCTATGTTTCTCAGTCCTTCCCTAGCCCGGGATGTGGAGCCCAGCTCCTGGGGGGATCTGCAGGTACGGCACCCGGATCCCCTGAAGAGCCACTGCGGAATTCCATAGGGGTTTTGGCTTTGGCTTTTGCCTGGGCCTGCCAAAGAAGATTAATCACCCAGTGACTTTATATCCTGCCATCCCCTGTGTAATTACAACTTACAAGAGGCCACCTTTGAAGGGGAGCATCCCTCCGAGTTAGGGGCCAAGAGGGACCCCTGCTCCAGCAACGCAGCGCCTCGTCGCAGGGCTCCGGCTCCATACCTTAGCAGGAAGGTTTTGGGCTTGGGGCCTCCTTTTTGGGCCCGTTAAGCTTCCATTTCTCGCTCCCTAGAGGTGTTAAAAAGAACCAAAGCTTTATTCCAGCATAGCTACAAGACAGCCACATATTTTACATACCGCAACTGCTACGGCTAGTAAAAGGCCTTGTACCTCTTCCTCGAAGGCTGCGAGCAGCCGGCATGCAGGATGTTCTCCTCGGGTTCCCAATGCTGTACCTGGGGGGAGGCTGGGACAGAGAGAGGGAACAGCGTAAGGAGCCCAGGAAGGGGACAAGATAATATGAAATAAGAACTAGGGGCATGAAGGGAGGGGAGCCCGGTTCCCGTTCTGTCACAAAAGGGGGAGCAAGGGTGCAGCAGCCATCCCCCGGCCCCCGCCGCAGCCCCACGGCGACTTACTTCTGCGACACCCTTCCATTTGAACCAGATATTCATGCCGGCCCTGCGGATGGGAAGCGAGGAAAAATAAATGATGCGTGGAGCGAAACCGCGACAAACCGCGACAAACCCGCGACAAACCGCGACAAACCGCCCCCGCCAAGACAAAGGTCCCCCGCAACGCCCGAGCAGGAGCGGAACACGGGGCGGAGGGGCAGCAGGGGGATGCAAACAATGAAAAAATAACGCCGACTAACACACCCCCCTCCCCAGGCGCGGAATTTAACACGGCCCCCCCCCAGGCGCGGGGGAGCGAGGGCCGGACGGCGAGCGGAGCCCGCCCGCGGCGGGGGGAGGGCAGAGCCGCCCCCAGCGGCCGGGGCCGGGAGTGGCGGGGGGCCGGGGGCGCGGCGGAGGGGCCGCGGGCACCTACTTTGCGGATGCGGCGCTTGAGCAGGGCCTCGGCCGCGAAGACGACGCTCCCCGACGGCCGAGAGCTCCATGTTTACACGCCAGCTCGCAGCGCGGGCGGCCCGCGCAGCCCAGACCATAAATACTCCGCCCGCTGAAACGTAACCGCGGCCCCCCCGCGCGCCGCGGACGGGTGGAATATCCGCCCGCGCCGCATTGGCCCCGCCGCGCCCCGACACGCCCGGACGTGCGCCGCGTCCCGAATGGGCGGGGGCGGCCACCGCGCGGGACCCGCCGCCGCCGCCCACCGCTCGACACGCACCCGGACACGCCCCGCCTCGGGGGGACGGCCCCGGAGCGCGGGAGGGGGCGCGGAGCACAAAGGGGGCCGCGGCGCGGGGAGGCGGCGGGATGGGGTAAGCGCCCCCGGGAGAGGTTCCGCGGGCACCCGTACCGGTGCGGGATGGGGGCTCCGGCGGGTCCGGCCCGCCTAAGGCGGTGGCCTCGGACAAAGGGATGCTGTCAGGGCGGAGCGTTCCCGCACAATCACGTCCCGGAAACGGCGGAGCCGTCCCGCGGACAGAACGCGGTCGCGCGTGCCTCTCGGTGCCACCACGCCACTGCGGGAACGCGAATCCTCCCGGCACGCGAGACGACCGGCAGAATGAAGGCACCGCGGGCGCTGGTTTCTCCGTGCCCGCGCGACACGCCAACCCGGTGCTTTTCCGATCCGACGGGTAAAGGAGAGGAGAGGTGACAGACAGCTGGGTGCCTAAGCGTGCCCGGTGGGTTCTGCCACCAGACGACGAGGATTTGGGTCGCGATTATCATTCCGCGAACCCATAGCGACTGGCGTAGGCAACGCGAGGCTGCCTCGTATCCAGGGGCCGCTGGCTCCCCTCGTCCGGCCAATATACTCTAGCCTCTACGGGAGGACATCGCCTTCTCCCCGAGGCGGCCACGGAAAGAACGAGACCCGCGCGAGTAAAGCGGGAAACCTGTGCACCCCCTGGGACAACGGGAGGTCCTACGCGACCCGCGAGTGGGCAGGGCCCAATGCCGCCCCCCGCGCCGTCGGTGGGAGGCCTTTAGGGTGGGGGCGGCAGCCTTCAAGCCCCGTCCGCGGAATGAAGCGGTTTCCGTGTCCACGGGCAGCGCCCGTCGCTCGGGGCCGCCCCGAGAGTGGGACCGCAAGCACCACGGCGCGGGGCTGAGTGGGCTCCTGCGGCCCCAGACGAAGCTTCTCGTGATCTTCCCCTCCGTCCCCATCCTCGGTCTCCGACTCCCTAAAGGAGCCTCGAAGCCGAGAGCAACCGCTTCTTGTTTTACCACCCCAAGAAGCGTGTTTCCCGGGGATCCCGCTGTCGCCGCGTCACAACCGGGCTCGCAGCGGCCGGACAATCGAGTGGGGTTTTGGGACCCCGAGGAGCGCCGATAATGAGGCCCGCGGCTCCACGCGGAACTCGGGACTCGTGGGTCGCGTCCCTCCGCGGGCAGATCCCTCTCCCACAGCTCCCTGGCGGAGGTGAAACCGCGCTCCCGGGAGAAGGCGGGAGGTTCCCCACTGCGCGGCTCCTTTGTATCCCACACCCGCTGCAACTCCGGCGGCCGCGGGCCGCCGTCAACGCGGATCTGCGTGGCGGGCCGACTGGGGGAAAGGGCAAACCTCCGAGGTCTCCCGCCCCCGGCCGAGCTGCGTCCCCGGAAGTTTTTCGTTAATGTTGAATTAATCGTTTGTTAATTAAAGGCCTGATCGCGGGGCGACTCGTGAATTGGCTGGACGCGGGCTCACTGGTTCCAGTTCCTGGAAGGTGCCTCGTAGCGGGCAGAGCCGGCGGCACTGGGCGCAAGGCCCGGCGGAGGCACGGGCTGGCTAGGATCGTGTCCCCGCGGCACGAACCGTGATTCGTGCCGTGGGGCAGCTGCACTCGGAGCCGTCGATGTCAGTCCCGGCACCTGGCTGCCGGTGCTCCCGTGCAGGTTTGGAAGCGCGGATCCGAGGGTCGCGCCGCCTGTACCAGACAAGCTACGGGCAGCCCTGAGGGGCCCGGGCGGAGCTCCCGACTGAGCAGGTGCCCGCTGCCCCCGCCGCCTGCGCTGGAGGCCCCCGGCGTCACTGCTAGGCAGGGGCTGGAGAGGGGAGAACCGAGCTTCGGCTGCCTCCTACGAGGGCATCAAAGCGGGAAGAATAACTTCAATCGCCCGCCTAATCACGCGAACCCGCGCGGGCTGGGGCTGGCGCCCTGGTGAGGTGCGGGGGAGGGCAAGGGACAAAAGGCAAAGATGCAAACGAGAACGGAGCGGAGAAAGAGCAGAAGCGATCGCCGCGCCGTGGAACCGCCCGCAGCCCCGCGCGTGGCTGAGGCCGGGGCCGGGGCGCGGCCGCTCGTGGGGTCTTGGCCCTGAAGAGAACTGCGAACAGAGCTGCTCCAAGCCGCGCCGACGAGGCAGCGGCGGGCCGGGAACGTAGCAGGCAGTTCCTACCGCGCCGAAAGGGTGTCCGAGACCCCCGCGCCCCGAGGCGGCGGCACTACGGGACCCCTCCCACACAACCAAACCAACCGGGAACAGGAAAACCGAGCCGGGGCAATGGGCAAGTCTTCCACGTTCCTGGGGACAACGGCCAGGAGCTGCCCGGGCTCCCCACGGGCCTCTCGGCCGCGTCGGGCCGCCATCCCTGCGGCTCCCGTCGCCTACGCGCCCGTGGCTCGGTCCCTGAGGTTCCGGGACTCGAGCCGACAAGGAGGACACTCCGGACCGGTGAAAAGTGTGTGCGCCACGACCAACCCCGTTTACGCCCATTTGCCCTCAACCGTCCTCTCGGCTGCGGGTTCTAAACGCTCCCCCAGCCCGCACTCCGTGGCGATGCTCTCGGGCTCAGGGCCCGCCGGGGAGCAGAGTGCCCGACTCCCCCGCGGTTGCTCGCTGTGCGGGGGCTTCCACGGCCAGCGAGTTTTGCAACGAAACGAAGCGGCTGAGCCCCTGTCGGAGTCGCGCGTGCGGTGGCGGGCTAGGCCCGTATCTGAGTGTGGCTGAGCACGGGAGAAGGGCGGCGGGGCATGAACCTGGCTCCAACCAAACCGCCGGCACCATCGATCCTCGCACCGCAAGCGGGGCAGTTCCCCCGGCGACTCCGCGTGCTCTGGTGACCGTGTTAGAAGATGTTCCGTCCCCACGGCCAACCCGTCCCATGGCGCATAGGATTCAGCACAGCTCCCAGCCCGACCTGAACCGGGTTCCGCGGGGGCGGAGGAATACCGGTGCCCTCAGAAGACCCCTTCATGTCACGGTCGCGCCCCAGCGTGTCCCATCTCCGGGTCGATATGAAGCACGGCCCGAAGCTGGGACCGCGGAGGGGAGCGGGCGCAGAGCAAGTGGCGCCCCGAAAGATCCAAAGCCTGCCCGCCCCCGAACCGATCTCCCGACCGGCTGGCCCCGATCTCCCGACCGGGGTCCCAAAAAAGGCATCCGGGCAGCCGGGTAACCGCCGCGCAGGGCAGAGCCGCACCCCGGAGCCACTTTCCAGCGAGTTCCTTGTTTGGCACTGGACACTCCCGAACACTCGGGAGGTCGGCACCGCGTTCCCGGTCACCCAGCCAACCTGGTTCGGTCTGCGGGTTTCTCCCGGTTCTCGGTCCATTCCGAGCCGCTACAGGAACTTTAATTTCTCTCCTGGTAGCTGAACGGAAGCCGGGAGGAGCATCGGCATTCAGAGCCCCACGGACCTGTACCGGTCTGTCCTGATGGCTGAGGGAGGATCAGGACCCCGCGGCACCGCCGGTCACGGTCCTGTCCGAGACTGGGGCCACTGGCCCCGAGACGCTGCCTTTTCGTTTCCGAGCAAGCTCGGGGACAATTGGAAGGCAGGGACCGGCCTCGACCTGCGGGACCGGCATCCCACAGTGTGCCGGGGTTGCTGCAGGGTAGCGAGGGGTACCGTCTGAGGAGGGGTGATCTCGGTCACCCATGCAGTGACAAAGTCGACGTCCACTAGACCCGCCAAAAATTCCCTGTGACTTAAGTTTTCGCGTCGAGTTGTTTGACATCGAATTCACGATCAGGCAAGGGCTCCCCGGCGGCTCCGGAGGCGACCGTGGAAGACGGAGGCAACGTGCCCGGTGGACACGCCTCATGCCCGGCCGACCGCCTGGTAGGGCACCCGGGGCACGGCGCTGCCCGTTCCCCGGGACCGAAGGGGGCTGGGCAGGGCAGTGGACGAATTTCGGCAATGGACAGACCCAGAGCGAGCAAGAGGATGCAGCTCAGGGACTCACCGAGCACCGGGCAGGACAACTTCTCTTCTGCCCGCGTTGATCGTTACGGCCGTACGGAAGTTTGGCCAGTCATCAAAAAGACCGCTCCGAGGAGATGCAGCTCCAAGCGCCCGTCGCCCGTCAGGCCCACGCCGCCGCCCCGGACCGAACCGCAACATCCTCCCCACGGCAGCCGGAATTGAGGACCGTGGCGGCCGACCTCCTCTGATGCTCACGGACTCGTCCGGGAAGCGGCGGGCGAGGCCCGGCTTGGTCCCGGCGGCGCCTCAAGGAAACGCGGCACTTCCCCGCGCGTCCCGCCGGCCCGGTGAATTCCAGGTGCTTTCCATAGGTGGCAACCGTCTCCCTGAAATGGCGGCTGCGGCCTCTGCGCAACAGGCGCGTTTCGCCATCCCAGGGGGCACTGCCACCCCTCCACCCGGGCAAGCTCCCGCACCCCGGGTTCAGCAGGGCGGAGCGTCCGCAGGAGCCCTCGGGAGCTGTGCCAAGCCCCGGGGCGAAGCGCGAGGAGGTTTTCCCTCTGCTGTCCCCACGGGGAAGAGAAGCCGCCGTTCTTTCCAGGAGCCAGACCCACCAACTTTGGGGATTCTCTCGCATCGGTGTAACTCGTGGGAGAGGCCCACGCGTGTCCTGCAGACATCTGTTCAGAGCTCGTGGGGGCGGCGTGCCCTGAGCCCGTGCCCCGGCGACACTGAACGGCGGAATCCCCACGCGGTGCCCCTGCGGGGAGCGCCCACGGAGCGCCCCGACGGCAAAGTGTCCGCTCTCCCGATTTCCAGGCTAGTGACAAGCGCCCGGAGCGCCTCGTCACCCGCTGCGCTGCAGCTCCGCGGGTCACCTCGAACCGTCCGGTCGAGGAAAGTGCCGCTCCCGGTGGCGGGGGCCCGGGGAGCGCCGTTTATCGCCCGCTCCGGGCCCCGAGAGCTCCGCACAAAAGATCTTTTGTTCCTGGGGGTTCTGAATTTTTGCTCATTATTTGTAGGAACATAAACACGAGCTGTTTGCGGATGGGGCGAGGGAGGAACCGACTCGAATGCGGCGTGGGGCGAGCAAACGGGAATGTTCCGGGGCATTCCCGCACCCCGTCTAGTCGGCGCGTCTCCGTCCCGCCAGCTGCTGATCGCGCAAGGACGGCAGAAGGACGGATCAGCTCCCTGTAGCGGCCAAGGGAGAATCACGAGTGGGCAGTGGAACGCCGTGCGCAGCCCAGCGGCGCCGGTAGCACGGCCCGCCAGAAGGGGGGAACCGAGCTGGGATGTGACAAAATGAGACGGAGTGCGAATCGAGCACCCCGCGGCTTGCCCGCTACCCCTTGTCCTTCACCGACCTGACCGGCTCTGTCCGGCTCCGTCCCTCCCTCCCACGTCCACCGCCTGCTCGCCGCGCGGCCCCGCCACTTCCGCTTTTAACAAAAGCAATTAAGAGGTGAAAGCGCTGCTTATTTGCATTCCATTTAATGACCGGACGGCGGGTTCCCGCGGCGGGCGGGGTCGGCGCGCGCGGACCGGCCAGGCCGGTGGGGCGGGGCCGCGCCGAGCCCCGCCCTCGCCAACGCCCCGCCCAACGGGCCCCGCCCCCCGGGCCAAGGTAAGGGTGCTGTATAGGGTTCATGCCCTTAAATATGGTGAAGCGCGCGGCGCCCCGCGAACGGCCGCGCCACCAATATAAGGAAGCGGTGCCGGGGCCCGGGTGAGCTGTGGAGCGCTGATTGGCCCGTCCGTATCGTAGCAACGGATCTCGACCGGGGGGAACGACCCCGCGCCCCCCCCCCCCAGAACGGGACCGCCCGCGGGAACCGAGCAGGGCCGCTCCGCTCCACGGGAGACTCCCGACGGGAGCCCCCCCATAGTGCCTGCCCACCCCGCCCGGTCCCGGTTGCCCGCCTCGCTGCGCCTTCCCGCCCCGCGGCTCCCGACCCGCCATCTCGCCACCGGTCTGTCGGACACCGACGGCACTGGGAGCCCACGGCGCTCTCGAAGTGCGCCGGAACCATCGCTCCCTCTGTGGTCGCAATGCGGTCACGGAGGGAACACGACCGTGACCTGCTCCACTCCGCAGAGCACCTGGGGTTTGTGGGACGCAGCGGGCCGAAAACAGCCCCGGCGGGACGGGGCGGTCCGTTGTTCCGCGGAGTGGAACCTTGCACGGGCAGGGGGGGATGCGGGAAGCCATGGCCTCGGACCAGGGTGAACCAGCGCGGGCTTAGAGGCGGATAGATCGGGACGTGGCTGAGGTGGGCGGCCGGGGCGGGGCTAACGCTGGGCGGTTTCAGGCGCGCGAAGATACTTAGGGATGATTTCGGGTGGAGCTTTGGCGTGTTGCAGGGAGTAGTTTTCTTTGGATATTCCATATTGACAGAGGGCTGTAGAGAGGTAAGGCCTGAAAAAATCCTGGGCTTTGAGGACTGGACTGTTTTGATTATGAAGACCTAGAGGTCACGAAGTTATGTAGAAGAAGCTGTATGGTTGTTCTGCTGGATTTGGCCACGTCGCTGAAAAAAACACATGGGCTTGAGGACATTTCTTTTCTTTCTCCAGTGCGAGGTAAAGAAGTTCCTTTCGCTAATTACAGTTTGCACTGACTGTTTCCTTCAGAGGGACACATCCCACAGCTGGAGGCTGTAAGAATGTTGTATCCTGAACGCTTGAAAACAGCTGAGTGTTTTGATCTGTGTTAGACTTTCATTCTCCCGCCCCCTGTGGTGTGAGGGACAACAGGAGGGGTGGAGATGGGGGACTTGGAAGAAGAGATGAAGTCCCCCTGGGAAGTGTAACAGGTGTCTTTAAAATGGTCCATTTTATTTTTCTTCTCTTGTTAAATTCCTATCTTTGTTTTTCACCCAGTGCCGTAATACTTCTCTTATTAGTGTGTAGTAATAAATCTATCTTGCACTTAATTATGTAGACGCTGACCTTGTGGATACATAGTATCTTTCTCCATTATGTTTATCTCAAAAAGCCATAAATATTTCGTTTAATGGGTTTCGCTCTCCCTTCTCCTCTTTCGTGGGGGGGAAAGGAGGGAAACGTCGTGGGCACAGTTCAAACCCACCATTCTGGTGCGTTGGCCGGGAAAACGAAGATCAGGTTTAAGCCCACGACTTTAACTAACACAGCCTGTTCATGACCTTGCTGGATATGAATAACCAGTCTTTTCTGTATCCAACAGTAGGTAGCTTGGTAATGTTATTCAGAGGGAATAAAATCAATGACTGTTGTTCATGTACAAATATTAGAAGATATGAAATACCAACTGTACTTACAAGGAAAATTAAAAAAAAAAAAAAAAAAAACAATACCAGAACAGATAATAACTGCTGAAAACACAAAAGTAACCAACATAAGCAGACAAGTTCTATTTAGTCCAGTGTTACTCCTTGTCAATGGCTAAAGTCTGTTTCTGAGCACAGGGATAAGTACATGAGCAAAATTTTTATATTTAAGTTTTCCAGCTTCAAACATTTTCAGATTCTCCCCAAGAAAGGAGAATTACAATTCAAATTAGCTAATGCATTACTATTATTCAGTATCAAAGCTTGTGGCCACATAAATTATTTTTTGCAAAAAGTGATAAATGCACTCTTTCAGACCCTTTTGCCAAGAAAAAGGCAAGTCGTAAGCAAACCTGAATAATTTCTTGCAAAATAACTTAAAAAGTGAAAAATAAAGAGATAGGAAAAAAGAATACTCAAATATCATAACAAAAAACAAGACAGCAAAATGTAAAAATATTAGTGTTCTGCCTTTTTTGTAAAATAATAAAATAGAGTAAGCAGCATAGACATTTCAAATAATATCTTCCTCATATGCATGCCCAAGAAGAAAATTGACGTTCTGAAGTAAGGCCAAATTTGTAAACACCTATGAGACTAAACAGCGATCGAATTTCCAAAATTCCTGCTTTGGACCTTAGAAAGATTAACCAATTCAGATTAATGTACAATTTTTTTTTTTTGCTATTCAGTGAAAAATGAGAAATAGAATTAATTCCACGATGTCCTACACTTACATCAAGTCATCTTCCTTATACCTTATAGTTAAATTTTTATTTGTTATATCACTTTTACCACGGACTTAAAAACACTGAATTGGTGGTGGTGAGAATACATACTTGCAAAATAATATCTGAATATATCTCACACAAATGAGCTGACATGTAGTTACTCTCTTTTGAGCTTAAAAATTACAACCACAACCAATTCTGAAAAAACTGCTGCATTAAGCAAGTTCAGAATTTTTTCAGCTGTCACTTCTGTGAAATTTTTACCTAAATCTTATTTATATTATTCATATTCCTCCATCGTTGACAGATTTTTTTAGCTATCCTAAACTTATTTATCCTTCTCACTAATAAAAGTGAAAGTATTCCTTTCTGAAAGCTAATGAACAGCAGGTGCAAAGCAGTACTGGCACCTAATCTCAACGAACTTCTAATTCCACATTTGTTCTCTGGCAGAAGCAAAATAATTTCTTTGTAAGAAATGTTGGATGCTACTTACTCCTTCTTTAGGGCACAGTGCCCAAATGGGCTACTCATAATGTATCCTCACCAGCCTGGTGTATTCAAGATCGATATGAAAGCCATTTAATTGGGGGGATTCTGAGTCTTAAACCCTACACCATCCTTTCACATGATTTGTGCCTACTCTGAGCTACACTTTGTCTTTTTAATATACCAGCCAACTGGCACCTTTCTGGCATGCACACAGGACTGCCACATAATATGGTGCAGTCTGAACCTTGAACCGGCCTTGGGGTAACCAGCAGGTCCCACCTCCCCGCCAGTGTTCAAACCCAAGGAGTGGAAGCCAATCAAAATAGCAAGCACAGAGGAAGACATGCCAACCCCATCCCCAAAATTTCTCTGCCAAGGGGCAGATAATCGAGTAGGCAAACTTATGTTACAATAAATGTTTCCTGGATTTTAGGTCCAGCTAGTCGTGTGCTATTTATCTAGTTAACAGACAGCCACATGTGTGTCTGGGTACTGTATTTCTTATCGATATAATTCTGAGGTTTACATATAAATAATCCATAATATACAGTAATTAAAAACCCATGTATTTGTAATCTTACTTGTATCTCCATAAGTAAGTCCCAAACGATGCCAGGACAGAATGAAAAAGCCAATTTCTCAGGAGAACTAGTTCCCTGTGATAGGCATCTGTTAAAAGGCAGACAAAGAATTCGAGTTCGAGTAATCTTGCTGAAGAGAAATTGAAGTTTTTATGGAACACGTAGATTTTAAACTTCCTCAGTCAGTGAGATGCTAAGTCATCGAGTCCACA
>CM019230.1:755084-778330 GCA_009741485.1 Malurus cyaneus samueli
TCTCATCTGAAGTACAAACCGGCTCCCCCAGTTTCCTCTTGGAGGCATCCAGAGTCTCTGCCAGGTCCTTGTAAAGCTCCTTCCTGGGCTTCGGGCCCCTCTTTTTGGGAGTCTCTCCGGGTTTCTCTTCCACGCGGATCACCCGGTCCCGGATGCTGTCTGCCTTGGGGGTGCTGCTGCTGGAGCTGCCCTGGGGGGCCAGGGCTATGTTTCTCAGTCCTTCCCTAGCCCGGGATGTGGAGCCCAGCTCCTGGGGGGATCTGCCAGGGTACGGCACCCGGATCCCCCTGGAAGAGTCACTGCGGAATTCATAGGTTTTGGCTTTGGCTTTTGCCTGGGCCTGCAAAGAAGATAAATCACCCAGTGACTTTATTATCCTGCCATCCGGCTGTGTAATTACAACTTACAAGAGGCCACCTTTGAGGGGAGCATCCTCCGAGGGGGCCAGAGAGGGACCCCTGCTCCAGCACGCAGCCCTCGTGCGCGGGCTCCGGCCTCCTTACCTTTAGCAGGAAGGTTTTGGGCTTGGGGCCTCGCTTTTTGGGCCCGTAAAGCTCCATTTCTCGCTCCCTAGAGGTGTTAAAAGAACCAAAGCTTCAATTCAGCATAGCTACAAGACAGCCACATATTTACAAGCGCAACTGCTACGGCTAGTAAAGGCCTTGTACCTCTCCTCGAAGGCTGCGAGCAGCCGGGCATCCAGGATGTTCTCCTCGGGTTCCCAAGTGCTGTACCTGGGGGGGAGGCGGGACAGAGAGAGGGAACAGCGTAAGGAGCCAGGAGGGGACAAGATAAATGAAATAAGAACTAGGGGCATGAAGGGAGGGAGCCGGTTCCCGTTCTGTCACAAAGGGGGAGCAGGGGGTGCAGCCAGCATCCCCCCGGCCCCCGCCGCAGCCCCACGGGCGACTTACTTCTGCGACCAGCCCTTCCATTTGACCAGATATTCCATGCGGCCCTGCGGATGGGAAGCGAGGAAAATAAATATGCGTGGAGCGAAACCGCGAACAAACCGCGACAAACCGCGACAAACCGCGACAACCGCCCAGCAACAAAGGTCCCCCGCAACGCCCCGAGCAGGAGCGACACGGGGCGGGGCAGCAGGGGGATGCAACAATGAAAATAACGCCGACTAACAACAACCCCTCCCAGCGCGATTTAACACGGCCCCCCCCAGGCCGCGGGCGCGGAGGCGGGAGCGGCAGCGAGCCGGCCCCGCGGGCGGGGGAGGCAGAGCCGCCCCAGCGGCCGGGCCGGGTCGGGGCCGGGGCGCGGCGGAGGGCCGCGGGGGCACCTACTTGCGGATTGCGGCGCTTGAGCAGCCTCGGCCGCGAAGCGCGCTCGCCCGACGCCAGAGCTCCATTTACGGGCCACTCGCGCCAGGGCGCCGCGAGCCAGCCATAAATACTCCGCCCGCTGACGTCACCGCGGGCCGCCGCCCAGCGGAGCGCGGGAATATCCCGCGCCCGCATTGGCCCCGCCGCGCCCCGCCGCCGACGTCGCCGCGTCCGAATGGGCGGGGGCGGCACCCGCGGACCGCCCCCCGCCACGCCCACCGCGAACACGCCCCCGGAACACGCCCCGCTCGGGGACGGCCCCGAGCGCGGAGGGTGGCGCGAGCACAAAGGGGCCCCCGGGCGCGGGGAGGCGGCGGGATGGGGTTCGCGCCCCCGGGAGAGGTTCCGCGGCACCCGGACGGTGCGGGATGGGGGGCTCCGCGGTCCGGCCCGCCTAGCGGTGCTCGGACAAAGGGAGTGCTGTCAGGGCTGGGAGCGTTCCCGCACAAATCCCGTCCCGGTAACGGCGGAGCCGTCCGCGGACAGACGCGGTCGCGCGTGCCTCTCGGTGCCACCGCCACTGCGGGAACGCGAATCCTTCCCGGCACCGCGGAGACGACCGGCAGAATGAGGCACCGCGGGCGCTGGTTTCTCCGTGCCGGCAGCCCCCGGCTCCGATCCCGGGGAGGAGGAGAGGTGACCCGGTGCCAGCGGCCCTGCCCCACGCAGGATTTGGTCCATGTCTCGCGTTACCTGTCAGCAAACTGGCGTAGGCACTGCGAGGCTGCCAGCCGGTACCGAGCCCCCGCTGGCTCCCCTCCCCGGCTCTGCCTCTTGCCCTGCATCGGGAGACATCGCCTTCTCCCCGAGGCGGCCACGGAAGAACGAGACCCGCGCGAGTCGCGGGAAACCTGTGCACCCCCTGGGACACGGGAGGTCCTACGCGACCCGCGAGTGGGCAGGGTCCCAATCCGCCCCCCCGCGCCGTCGGTGGGAGGCTTTAGGGTGGGGGCGGGCAGCCCTTCAGCCCCGTCCCGCGGAATGAAGCGGTTTCCGTGTCCACGGGCAGCGCCGCCGCTCGGGGCCGCCCCGAGAGTGGGACCGCAGCACCACGGCGCGGGGCTGAGTGGGCTCCTGCGGCCCCAAGACGAAGCTTCTCGTGGATCTTCCCCTCCTGTCCCCATCTCGGTCTCCCCTCCGCTAAGGAGCTCGAAGCCGAGGAGCACCGCTCTTGTTTCCACCCCAAGAAGCGTTGTTTCCCGGGGATCCCGCGTGTCGCCGCGTCACCCGGGCTCGCAGCGGCGGACACGAGTGGGGTTTTGGGACCCCGCGAGGAGCGCCGATAACTGGAGCCCCGCGGCTCCACGCGGAACTCGGGACTCGTGGGTCGCGTCTCCGCGGGCAGATCCCTCCTCCCACAGCTCCCGGCGGAGGTGAAACCGCGCTCCCGGGAGAAGGCGGGAGGTTCCCACTGCGCGGCTCCTGTGTATTCCCACACCACGCTTGCAACTCCGCGGCCGCGGGAGCCGCCGTCACACGCGGATTCTGCGTGGCGTGGCCGGGCTGGGGGAAAGGGCAACCTCCGAGGTCTCCCGGCCCCCGGCGAGCTGCGTCCCGGGAAGTTTTTCGTTAATGTTGAATTAATCGTTGTTAATTAAGGCTGATCGCGGGGCGACTCGTGAATTGGCGTGGACGCGGCTCACTGGTTCCCGTTCCTGGGAAGGTGCCTCGTAGCGGGCAGAGCCGGCGGCACTGGGCGCAAGGCCCGGCGGAGGGCACGGGGCTGGGCTAGGATCGTGTCCCCGCGGCACGACCTGTGCATTCCCGTGGCCGTGGGGCAGCTGCAGCTCGAGCACGTCGATGTCAGTCCGGCACCCTGGCTGCCGGTGCTCCCGGTGCAGGTTGGAAGCGCGGATCCGAGGTCGCGCCGCCCTGTACCGACAGCACACGGGAGCCCTGAGGGGCGGCGGAGCTCCCGACTGAGCAGGTGCCGCTGCCCCGCCGCCTGCGCGGAGCCCCGCGGTCACTGCTAGGCAGGGCTGGAGAGGGGAGAAGCCGAGCTTCTGGCTGCCTCCTACGAGGGCATCAGCGGAGAAATAACTTCATCGTCCCGCCGTAATCCACGCGAAACCCGCGCGGGGCTGGGGCTGCGCCCTGGTTGAGGTGCGGGGGGGGCAGGGACAAGGCAAGATGCAAACGAGAACGGAGCGGAGAAAGGAGGCAGAAGCGATCGCCGCCGCGTGGGAACCGCCCGCAGCCCCCGCGCGTGGCTGAGCCGGGGCCGGGGCTGCGGCCGCTCGTGGGGTCTTGGCCCTGAAGGAGAAGTGCGACAGAGCTGCTCCAGCCGCGCCGGACGAGGCAGCGGCGGGCGGAACCGTAGCCAGGCAGTTCCTACCGCTGCCGAAGGGTGTCCGGAGACCCCCGCGCCCGGAGGCGGCGGCACTACGGGGACCCCTCCCACACAACCAAACCACCGGGAACAGGAACCGAGCCGGGGCATGGGCAGTCTTCCACGTTCCTGGGGACAACGGCAGGAGCTGCCCGGGCTCCCCACGGGCTCTCGGCCGCGTCGGGCCGCCCATCCCTGCGGCTCCCGTCGCCTACGCCGGCCCGTGGCTCGGTCCTGAGGTTCCGGGACTCGGAGCCGACAAGGGGACAGCTCCGGACCGGTGAAAGTGTGTGCCGCCACGACAAACCCCGTTTACGCCCATTTGCCCTCAAACCGTCCTCTCGGCTGCGGGGTCTACGCTCCCCCAGCCCGCACTCGTGCGATGATCTCTCGGGGCTCAGGGGGCCGCCGGGGAGCAGAGTGCCCGACTCCCCCCGCGGTTCTCGCTGTGCGGGGGCTTCCACGGCCGCGAGTTTTGCAACGAAACCGAGCGGCTGGAGCCCCTGTCGGAGTCGCGCGTGGCGGTGGCGGGGCTAGCGCCCGTATCTGAGTGTGGCTGAGCCGGGAGAAGGGGACGGCGGGGCAGACCTGGCTCCAACCCAACCGCCGGCACCATCGATCCTCGCACCGCAGCGGGGCAGTTCCCCGCGACTCCCGCGTGCTCTGGTGACCGTGTTTGAGAAGCTGTTCCGTCCCACGGCCACCCGCGTCCATGGCGATAGGATTCAGCACAGCTCCCAGCCCGACCTGACCGGGTTCCGCGGGGGCGGAGGATACCGGTGCCCCTCAGAGACCCCTTCATGTCACGGTCGCGCCCCAGCGTGTCCCCATCTCCGGGTCGATATGAGCACGGTCCCGATGCTGGGACCGCGGAGGGGAGCGGGCGCAGAGCAAGTGGCGCCCCGAAAGAATCCCAAAGCCTGCCCGCCCCCGAACCGATCTCCCGACCGGGCTGGCCCCGATCTCCCGACCGGGGTCCCAAAAAAGGCATCCGGCAGCCCGGGTACCGCCGCGCAGGGCAGAGCGCACCCCGGAGCCACTTTCCACGCGAGTTCCTTGTTTGCCTGGACACTCCCCTGAACACTCGGGGAGGTCGGCACCGCGTTCCCGGTCAACCCAGCCACCTGGTTCGGCTGCGGGTTTCTCCCGGTTCGGTTCCATTCCCGAGCCGCTCAGGAAATTTATTCTCTGCACTGGTAGCTGAACGGAGCCGGGAGGAGCATCGGCACTTCAGAGCCCCACGGACCTGTACCGGTCTGTCCTGATGGCTGAGGGAGGACTCAGGACCCCGCGGCACCGCCGGGTCACGGTCCTGTCCGAGACTGGGGCCGCAGCCTGGCCCCCGAGACGCTGCCTTTTCGTTTCCGAGCAGCTCGGGGACAATTGGGAAGGCAGGGACCGGCTCCGACCTGCGGGACCGGCATCCCACAGTGTGCCGGGGTTGCTGCAGGGTAGCGAGGGGGTATCCGGTCTGAGGAGGGGTGATCTCGGGTGCACCCATGCAGTGACAACGTCGACGGTCCACTAGACCCCAAAAATTCCCTGTGACTTAAAGTTTTCGCGTCGAGTTGTTTGACATCGAATTCACGATCAGGCAGGGCTTCCCCGGCGGCTCCGGAGGCGACGTGGAGACGGGAGGCAACGTGCCCCGGTGGACACGGCTCATGCCCGGCCGACGCCTGGTAGGGCACCGGGCACGGCTGCTGCCCGTTCCCCGGGGACCGAAGGGGGCTGGGCAGGGCAGTGGACGAATTTCGGCATGGACAGACCCAGAGCGAGCAAGAGGATGCCAGCTTCAGGGACTCTACCGAGCACCTGGGCAGGACAACTTCTCTCTGCCCCGTTGATCGTTATCGGCCGGTTACGGAGGTTTTGGCCAGTCATCAAAAAGACCGCTCCGAGGAGATGCAGCTCAGCGCCCGTCGCCCGTCAGCCACGCCGCCGCCCCGGGACCGAACCGCACATCCTCCCCACGGCAGCCGGAATTGAGGACCGTGGCGGCCGAGCCTCCTCTGATGCTCCACGGACCCGTCCGGGAAGCGGCGGGCGAGGCCCGGCTTGGTCCCGGCGGCGCCTCAAGGAAACGCGGCACTTCCCCGCGCGTCCCCGCCGGCCCGGTGAATTCCAGGTGCTTTCCATAGGTGGCACCGTCCTCCTGGAAATGGCGGCTAGCGAGCCCTCTTGCGCAAGGGCACGGGCGGGCGTTATGCGTCGGCCAATCGCAGGGGGGGCACATGCCACATGAACCATCGGACACCCCGGGGGAGCACGAACGACAGACCCCGGGGTTACAAGCACAAAGTGGAGCAAGGAGCGTCTATCCGCAGGAGCTCGGGAAGCTGTGCAAAGCCCCGGGGCGAAGGCGACGAAGGGAGGTTTTCACCTCTGCGGCTAGTCTCCCACGGGAGGAGAGAAAGCTCTGGCCGAGTGTAGGAATATGAATCCATGGAACAGATCACCCACCACAACGATTCTGAGGAGACTACTTCGTCGCAACGGTGTAACTCGTGGGAGGAGGGCCACACGGCGGTCCCGCGTGTCCTCAGACATCTGTTAGAGCTCGTGGGCGCGGCGTGCCCCTGGAGCCGTGCTCCAGCGTGCGACACTGGAACGGCGGAATCCCACAAGCGGTGCCGGACCTCGGAGGAGACGGAGACCACCACGGAGAGCCGGCACGCACTGGCCAGGAATAGGATTTGAGGAAGGAACCTCGCACTGGCTGGCCCCAGGCACGTCTGGATGCGCACGGAAAGAAATCCCGGCGAAGACAAACCCCGAATGGAAACAACCACGACGGCAAAAATCTCTCCTCCTCTCCCCGATTTCCGAGCTAGACCAAGAGCGCGTCCGGCACGCGCCCGCCTGTCCACCGTGCGCTGCAGCTCCGCGAGGTCACCTCCGACGTCCCAGGTTCCACGGAAAGGTGCAGCCTCTCCCGGTGGCGGGGACCACGCGAGGTGAGCGCCGTTTATCCGCCCGCTCCGAACGTCCGGGGAACAAGCTCCCGACACACATAGATCTTCTTGTTCTCGCGAGGGGTTCCTGAACTCTTTGTCTCATTATTGTAGGAACAAAACACGACTGTATTGCAGGATCGGGGCGAGGAAGAGTAACCGCACTGAATAGACGGCGAGTGGGTGCGAGCCAAAACGGAGCTGAGTGATGTTTCTCCGTTGGGAAGCATTACCAGAACCCACCGTCTAGTCGGGCGCGTCTCCGTCCACGCCAGCCTGCTGATCCCGTTCGCAAGACAGCGCAAGAAAAGGACGACCAGCCAACCTCATCTCTGAAGCGAGGCCAAGTGTCGGATGAAATCAACACGAGTGGCGGACCAGTTTGGAACGAGGCCGTGCTGCCAGTCCAGCCGGTCTGCCCCGGTAGGCGAACAGGCCGAACCGCCGAAGCGAGGGAGCAACGAGCTGGAAATGATGACAAAAATGAGACGAACCAGGCAGTGCGGAATCGAGCAACCCCGCGGCCTGACACTCTGACATCATTTGCACCTGAGGCAAGCTCAATATCACAAAACTTGCATTTTCCTAATTTTCCTGTGATTTGGCCAGTGGATGTGACAAACAGAGCTTGTAGCAGAAAAGGCAGCCCCCTAAAAAGGGAGAAACCCCTACAATTGAACAATTTTAACTGTCTCATTAACACCATTACCATTTACTTTGCCTTTCTCCTTAAAGGAGGTCTGGTCAACATTTGCCACACAACTTTAAAAATAAAGTACCACAAACGAAGGGTTAACCAAAAAATATTCACGCACTGAAAAGGAAAGGTGGGGGAGATTTCTATTGGCACTTGCTTTCCCTGGAACATCAGAAGGGTCAAAATTTGCAAGTGTGGCATCGAAAACATCTTGTACTGACATTCCTTCCCAGAGCTCCCTGAAGGGATGATTTGTGCCTGATGTGCTTATTTATTACAGCTTCTCTGAGTCACTGCATGGGGCTCGGAGACAATAAAGACCAGATTCTGTGTTTTGCTTCACATAAAGTTGGAAAACAGGTTAAAAAGGGAGGAATTTTTAGATGTGTTCAACAGTGATCAAAACTGTTTTTATTCACACCATCCGGATATTTAACATGACCTCAAAGCAAGCACAGCTAATCTGCAATGCCTTCAAAATTGCATCTCCGGGCCATAGTGCACAATTGATCAAATATTAATTTATTTGCTCTATTGCATTTACAAACAAAAAAGAAGACTCAGATTCCTAGCTGCTTAAGATGGCAGGAGTTACTCAAGATTTAGAGCAGCAAAGCTTTTACAAAATGTGGTTTCATCAGCTATATGTTTAAGGTTCGATTATCAAAACGAAAATAGCCCTAAAAACCCCCTATCAGTGCGTTTGCAAAAGATTAATGCTCACTGAATGCCGGATAAACCAGAAGTGAAAAAAGGACATAAACTTGGATTTGGGGTGAATTTCCCTACTCGATAAGGGATAACAAATTCGACTGGTTAAGCCTTAAGCATACCTTTTCATTTTCCCTCATAAACACAGCTCACTTTTGTCCTGGAGAGTTGTTAGTCAATCAGCAATTTCATTCCTACAGCATTAAGGTTCTACCCACCCCTGTATGTAGAGCTGTGCATCTTTCAAGGCGAGGACATACACTCCCTCTACAGCTGTCATCCTGCCCGCTACCCCTTGTCCTTCACCCTGACCGGCTCTGTCCCGGCTCCGTCCCTCCCGTCCCCACCGTCACCGCCTGCTCGCGCGCGGCCCCGCCACTTCGCTTTTAACAAAAGCAATTAGAGGTGAAGCGCTGCTTATTTGCATTCCATTTAATGACCGGCGGCGGGTTCCCGCGGCGGGCGGGGTCGGCGGCAGCGGCGGGGAGGCCCGGTGGGCGGGGGGCGCGGCCAGCCCTCGCCAAACGCCCGCCCACGGCCCCGCCCCCCCGGGCCAAGGTAGGTGCTGTATTTAGGTTCATGCCCTTATATGGTGATGCGCGCGGCGCCCCGCGGACGGCCGCAACCATATAAGGAAAAGCGGTGCCGGGGCCCGGGTGAGCTGGTGAGCGCTGATTGCCGTCCGTATCGTAGCAACGGCTCTCCGGGGGAACGAACCCCGCGCCCCCCCCCCCCAAGACGGGACCACACCGCGGGAAACCGAGCAGGGCCGCTCCGCTCCCACGAGGAGAGACTGGGCACGACGAGCACCCCATAAGTGCTGCCCCACGCACCGCCCGGTCCCGGTGCCGCCTCGCTGCGCCTTCCCGCCCCGCGGCTCCCGACCCGCCATCTCGCCACCGGTCTGTCGTGAACACCGACGGCACTTGGGAGCCCACGGCGCTCTCGAAGTGCGCCGGGACCATCGCTCCTCTGTGTCCGCAATGCGGGTCACGGAGGAACACGACCGTGACCTGCTCCACTCGCGGCAGAGCACCGGGTGTGGGACCGCGGGCCGAAACAGCCGGCGGGACGGGGCGGTCCCGTTGTTCCGCGGAGTGGAACCTTGCACGGGCAGGGGGGGAGCGGGGAGCCAGGACCCTACACGGACTCGGGTGACCCCGATCTGAAGCACTAAGATCGGGGGACGTGGCTGAGGTGGGCGGCCGGGGCAGGCTACGCTGGGCGAAGTATTCACAGAAGGCAGCGGCGCCCTTTGCACGGTGCGCGGCGAACACGGCGCCTTGCGCGCACGCGGGCGCCACCCGTGATGCGCGGCAGCCCAGGAGAGCCCAACAGGTCGGACCTTACCTGTCCTAGCGCATCCGCCACGTAGGCAAGTGACAAAGGGTTGGCGAACCGCCGAGCGGAGAACGTTCTCCAAACGCTCTCTTTTCCCGGGTAGGGAGAAAGGTATCGGCTCCTTTTGACACCATAAAGGATTAAACAAAAACTCCACTCATAAAGAATGGAATGACAGGATGAAATGGAAAAAAAGGAGGGAAAAAACCCAACCCAAAAAGTACTCCGCTCCCGTCAACCACGTTATTTCGGGAGACACGTCCACCTCTCGCCGCCACGAGAAGACAACTCGGGAAACCACCGCGGGGAGGGAACCTCGGCCAGGCGATAGGCGAGCGCTCTCGCGGCAACAGTCTACCAGCGCGTGCTTGTCCCTCCCGACCCTGCGGAGGAAAGCAGAGCGGGATGAAGCAGCCGCGAAGACGGGCGGGAGCGGCGACAACGGTGCGTGGAGCCCCACACGGGGCCGGAAGAGAATTTCGATCTGAGGCGTACCCGATTTCGACCGCCGCACGAACCCGGTGCGGTGAGCCACCGGATGTCAGTGGCCTCAGCGGTGCCATCAAGGGCTACGCGTTCGCACCGCCAGAGCAGGCCCGGAATATATTTATATATATTTGTAATTTTCTTCATTTATTAACAACTGAAAGCAAGAACTGGGAGAGATGGACACTGCGGGAGACGCGCGGGCGTAGACTTTTCTACGGGCTTGTTGGACTGCGGGGGATGACAGAGTCCAACATGGCACCGCCACGCCCCTACCGCCGAGTCCCCCGGGTTCGGAGTCGCCAGCTGCCCTCGGCAGAGGATCATCGCGGGCGGTGGGCTCGACACGGGCCATAGTGCCCGGCTGCTTGGCGTGGCGGCACGACGGGAGGGCTGATCCCCCGCAGCCCAGCCGCTTGACCCGCACTGAAGGACGCACCAACCGCGGCACCCGGGGCTCTTCTGCCGCTCACCAGAGCCCTAAGGCCTCACCACGAACCTCTTAATCCGCCCCGAGCCCCACAGAACGACAAGCCTTGCCCCGGGGCTCCCCAAGAGACCGCGGTGAGCAGACACAGCGATAAAGAGAGCTAAGCCCGCTTTACTCAAACAAGAACCGGCACCCATACCTATTGGGCAGAGCAGGATGACAGCGGGCTTTCGCCCTGACAAGTCCATCATACCACTGGAGAGCTGCCACTCAATCATCAGCAAGCTCACAGGGCATCACCCGGTGTCCATCGCAAGGGCAGACAATGTGCGCACGGCAGGCCAGCCCTACAGGAACCAACACCCCGCCCGTGTCCTAACGCTGGCAATGGCTGCTTATCCGAAGCCCCAGCCGGCGCAGTGGGCCGGAGGCGCGTGGTTCCAGGACACTTAACGACCGCCGGGCTCGCCGTGACCACAATACATCCACAAACCCATCTCACCCGCACATTCATATGTTACATAGCGCTTGGTCTGGGCGTCGTATATTTCCCAAAGCAGAGACCAGAGCGGAAGAGCCCCACTCTAGGGAAATTGGCCCACTACTATTTAGCGCGAGGTCAGAGCGCAGAGCCCCCGTGCGAGCCCACAGTCTACGATCACCCGTAGCATGTTGCGCCTCAAATTACCCGACCTCCGCGACCGCACCTGGCAGCGGGGCTGGTCCCGGATCGCGCGCGCCATACCTTCCAGGGCCGAGCGCGTCGCACTCTTCTCTCCCCCACAGGCCAGCGCATCCAGCCCGCCTGCCCCAGCCTGTCGTCCCCCAGCGCCACAAGCAAATAAAAATGACAACACGACACGAGACGCTCGTTGACCTCAGCAATCACGCAGATCACATGCATACGCAAAACCTGTCACCGAAACGGGGCTGCAACCAATACTCCATTAAACTAAGAGAGAGCGAGTTTACCGAGAAGCCATGCTGTCCCCAAGCGGGGGATGCCGGATGGATGTTGGGGTCAACAGCTTCCCTTCCCGATGGACGGGAGAAACGGGGCTGGTCACCTCCCTGTGCCCACCCCACGGGCAGCAAAGTGCCCCGACGGCCGGGGGCACAGTCCCGTCGGGGAGGGTCCGTCGCGGGGCCATGCCGCCTGGCACAGCACCCTTCAGCCTTGCCTGGTCTCGGTGACGTTCCCGGGCTCCCCGCGGGACCAACCCAAAGCCATCGCGGGCAATCCATTGGTTGGCCCACGCGAGGCCGGACGCCCCGTCGGGGCTGACAGCACAGCCAGCCCGCCGGGGAGGGTGGCCGGGGAGCAGAGGGAGGTGTCCGGGACGAACTGAGGGACAGCACTGGCTGGGCGGGGACGGACGGACAGGACAGGGAATGCCCCGACGGGGATGGCCGGCCACTCCACCCGCCGGGGGTTGATTAACCCCGGGTTGACACCAACCAGGGAGCCTCCCCGGTGGGTGAGCGTCCCTCTCCCACGGCTGCATTGCCGGCTCGGGGGAAGCGCTCAGATATGACACTCGGTGGGAGACCCCGGCGCGGCGGCGATGGATGGATGCCCCGTGCGAATGGGAGGGGAGCGCGGCGGGGCCGGTGTGTGTCCCGCACTGGGGCCCTCAGAGCCGAGCGGCGGCGGAGGGCGGAGAAGGGAGCGGGGAAGGAGGGGGCTCCTGCAGTGCTGCAATGCAGCGCCGCGCCGAGCCCGCCGGCCCGGCCGCGCTCCGCCGCCCGCCACTGCGGCAATGCGGATGGAAGCCCCGCCCGGGCTGGGCCGAACCGGTCCGGGCATCCCCTGCCTGCTCGGGCCGCACCCTGCCCCAAACACGCCGGGCTGCCGCTCTCCCCCGCTTCCTCGCTCCCGTTTCGTTTTCCTCCTGCCCCTGCCGGGACCGCGGGACGTTTCCTCCTGTGGCGGGACGCTGCCGGCCGGTGTCCTCGGGATCGCCCTCTCGCCTTGTGTTTGCGGGGGAGGGGGGAGTTCGTCCTGCCGCCGGCGCTGGACGTCGGCGGACGCCGCCAGCAGCCGCTCTGGCCCCCACCAGCCCCCCGGCTTCTCGCTGCGGCTCCCCTCGACGCCGGGACTTGCGAAGCCCCCGGTGCTGCATCGACTCGAGGAGGATCGCTGGTCTCTACCCTGCTCCGTTCCGTCTTCTCCCGTCAGACTGTCCTCCCTCCCCACGTAGCCTCCGGCCCCCCCAGCGTCTCTATTTCCCCATCTCCGTCCCTCTGTCCCCGCTGAGCTCTCTGCGCAGTCCAGCAACAAACAGCGCTGAGGGGCCCCAGGCGGGGTAAGGGTCCCGCCTCGGCTGCTCTTCCCCGCGGTTGCCATCTGACACTCGGACACGCAGCACCGCGGCCGCTCCTCCGAGCACTCGGTAACGGGGACCCCCACGCCGCCGCCGCCTCCCCGCACCCCGAGGTGCCCGTGTGCGGCGGTGTGTGGGCAGTGCCCTGGAGACAAGGGATTCAGGTTATAAAAAGCCACTGATAAAGGCACAAACCCAGCAGGGCACGTCAGATCACGGGGTACATAAATATCGGGGCTTAAGTCTGGGGGGTCACTATAACCCCCCACCGCCCGCCCCTGTCCCACAGGCTCTGAATCGCCCCCTCTCTGTTTGACTCTTGCCGCAGCAGCCTGTGGCTGGATCCAGGAATTCTCTCCCAGCCATGCCAGGCAAACCGGGTTCTGCCCTCCCACCTGGATGTTTTTTTTCTGACGCGGTGAAAATGGCACCGCATTCCAGCTCCAGCTCCTGCTGGTGCGGACTCAGCCGCTGGATCTGCCGTGTGTGCATCTACTGAATGAAAGCTCAGCCGAGTCCCTGAATTTCTTCCCTGGGAGAGCTTTACGGGCTGATCAAGATGAAGTTAACGTTCCCTTCGGGAGGCTGGGCACCCCCGCGGCTCACTGTGGGGGTCCCCGCGCCCCCCGCCATCCCTCCGTCTCTCCCGACTCCTCTCCGATATTTCAATGTCTCTTCCCAGCTACCGGAGGCTGTTCCACGCGAAAGCGGGCTCACCAGTGCCACACACCGAGCAGTACCGCCGCCCCACTCTGCCTTCGGTTCCCGGCGCACACGGGGAACCCTCATCAGTGGCGGTGCCGTCCCTGTCCCTGTGCCCGTCCGTGTCCCCCGCCCGCCATGTGACACAGCTGCCGGTGGCACCGAGATAGCGGCTGTAGCTGCCGCGGAGGTTTGTTGTTCAGCTGCTCGGGCAGTGCTGAATGTATCCGGGGACGGGGCGATCCCAGCCCGCAAACCGAGTGCTGGCGGGGGCCCCCGGTCCCCCGGGCAGGTTCAGCCTCGGCTCCTCCTGCCGTGGTTCCTCTCCAGGAGCGGCGAAACGGGGGCACTTTGGGAGCTCGCCCTGCCCCGGCGGGGGAAGGTCTCGGGGTCCCCCAGGGGTGTCTGAGCCCCTCAGCCCCGCACCAAGCGGCTGCCGGGCTGGTTCTCTGCAACAGCCCCCGCTCACCGCAGCCCGTTCCGTTCTGAACCTCTCGCAGGACGCGATCCCAGCCCCCCTCCACGCAGGTTCGCCCCTCCGTGGAACTCCAGCTCCCAGCGGAGCTGTGCTCAGCCCCCGGCTGGCCGAGATCAGCCCACGAACACAGGGGTGCTGCTGTTCACGGCCCCTGTGCCACCCCCTCAGCTCTGTCCTGATCTCCCAGCTCCTGGAACGTGGCACCAGGGACTCCTTCCCAGTCACGGGGACTGGGCGGGGGGAGGGGGGGGCACGGGCAAAGGCAGGGGGAAAGAAAGAAAAGTTAAATTTGTCGGCCCGAAAGCAGAGACAAAGCACGGCCGAGACTTATTTGTCACATACTCAGGCATGAGATGGAAGGAATTCCTGTGATAATGCTCGTCCCTGCTCAGCCGCTGCTGCTGAACCACAAATTGCTGCTTGCAGCACAAAGTATGGAAATGGAATACATTAGATTAGACGCCTTCTTGTTGGGGCTTTGCTCTAGGAGTTATTTCTGAGTCCGGAGAGTTAAAGCATCTTCAAGGAGCAGAGCATCAAACCCTGAGAAAGTGGGTCTGCTTCAGGTGGTGGAGCTACAATAAGGAAAAACATCAGGAAATCGGCTACCGTGGAGCCAGTGAAAGATTTTTCAAAGCAGAGAGAGACACCCAGGGAGGGCTCTTTCCACCTCGGGTTAAAAATGGCTCAGGGTCAGGTTGAGCGCTTAAACTCGAGATAAGGCATCATTCCACCAGCCGCGGGGGAGAGGGGTGGCACCGCTGATGTCCGAGCACCGCAGCCTCTTCTCTGCGCAGCCCACCACGAATCCTCCTGGTTTATCTGTTGCTGGTGGCTTCATGTGCCAAAATAACGCAGGCGGAGGAAGGACAGTGTCACGGCTGGATCCAGTGCACATTCCTGATGTTAAAATGACAACCGTCATTTTGCACCGTGCGGCAGATGGATGGGTACAGCGGGGACTACGATTCAGCCTTCATTTTTTCAGCCGTGTGGAAATTCTAACGTGTGAAAATTAACGTTTCCAGGCATATGTGAATATGACCGTTTATTTTGTCCTTTCAGGTGCTTCAGTGGCTTCTTGATACCGAACAAACCTCCCCTCCCCTAACCTTGTGTTTGGTATTAAAAATAACCTGTTTTTTTTTTTTTTTCTTTCAGAAAAATAAAAGTATACATATATATATATATATATATATATATATATATATAAAACGAGCAGCTCCCCGAACTTGAGGAGCCCGTTCCCCTCAGAGGCACCGGCCATGGGAAGGGGCATCCGCCTCCGTGGTGCGGGATATGGGGCGGCATCAGGTCAGGGACCCAGAAATTCAGAGGGGGAATCCCCCTAAACCTCATCTCCTGAAACGCGATGCCCAGTCTATCACAAAGGGCATTTCGGGGGGTCGGGACCGCTCTCCCCAACGCCGGGGCCGAGGGCTGCCCGTCTCTGTGGCGCTCCCCGCGCTCCCGGTGCGGTTTGCGCCCCTTTCCCAGTGTGCAGCCCGGGGGATGAGCCCGGCCCGGAGGATGAGCCCGGCCCGGAGGATGAGCCCAGCCCGGAGGATGAGCTCGGCCCGGGGATGAGCCCGGCCCGGGGGATGAGCCCAGCCCGGAGGATGAGCCGGCCCGGAGGATGAGCCCAGGCCCGGAGGATGAGCCCAGCCCGGAGGATGAGCCCAGCCCGGGGATGAGCCCGGCCCGGGGATGAGCCCAGCCCGGAGGATGAGCCCAGCCCGGAGGATGAGCCCAGCCCGGAGGATGAGCCCAGCCCGGGGATGAGCCCGGCCCGGGGGATGAGCCCGGCCCGGAGGATGAGCCCAGCCCGGGGATGAGCCCGGCCCGGAGGATGAGCCCGGCCCGGGGGATGAGCCCGGCCCGGGGGATGAGCCCGGCCCGGGGGATGAGCCCGGCCCGGGGGATGAGCCCAGCCCGGAGGATGAGCCCGGCCCGGGGGATGAGCCCGGCCCGGAGGATGAGCCCGGCCCGGAGGATGAGCTCTTCCCGCACGGCACAGCCCCCGCCCGCAGCCCGCCGTGGCCATTTTAGCCCGCACTCGCCCTCGCCGCTGCCGCAGCCCCGCTCGCCTCCCCCCGCCTCTGCCGCAGCCCCCTCGCCGCCCCCCGCCGCTTCCTCGCTGTCTCCAGCGGCTGCGGGCAGTTCCGCTCGGGGCTGGCGTGGCACGGTTCCGCGGAACAGCCCCGGTCCCACCGCCTGCCCCGGGCTGAGCTCTCCTCCCCCGCCACCGGCGGCACCGGGCGGCCGGGAAGCGCTGGGTCCGAATTTGCTGTTCGCAGCTCTAGGAGCAGCTCCTGGGCTGCAATTTCCCACCCTTGGTTTCAGCCAAGGGATAACGTGTGACATTTGAGTCGTCCCGGTTTTCGTACTCTTATGCTTCATAAACGAAGTGACACCTTCTCCCGCTGGGCACAATGGAAGGGGCAAACCCGGAATCCCTGTGCCCTTCCTGGGGCGGGGTTGTTCCCCCTGCGGTTCAATTCACGGGCGTTACCAAACACCACCATCGCTTGTCCTGCACATCCCAGACTCATCCCTACTGTGGACAAAAATGAAGGACCCGGGATCTTCCCAATTCCCAAACCAGAACTAAAAAAATTCCCATCCAGTATCTTTGCTCAGCACAGTCTTAATTTCCAAATTAAACATGTTTGTTAAAGCTCCCATCAGCTCAGATCCTCCATTTAGGCTGTTGTTAATACATTTTCTAATATTATCCAGGTCTTCACTCTGGCTGCTAAAGCACAACAGCAACACCTCTGAAAGGTTTGGGTTATTCCCTTTCTCACCTCAAACTTAGCCCTTCTGACTGAAGCTATGAAAGCTGTGCCCACATTCAGGCCATGGCAATGCATAAAACCCCCGGAAAACAGGAGTGTGGCCATGCCCCCCTTCTCAGGAGCTTCCTGGAGCAGAGCCTGGAGCATGGGCAAAGCTCAGCCTCGGTGCCTTGGCTGGGTCAGCATCTGTGCCCCCACCTGGTGCCAGCGCCATTCCTGTGAAAAGGTTCTGGCGTTTGACAGGGCTCCTGGAGGCTTTGGGGACCCTGGAGGCTTTAGAAATCCTGGAGGATTTAGCAGTGGCCGATCAAATTTCCTTTTCTGCCCACGCTGGAAGCCCAGGGCCTGTTGCCAGCAGGGTTGCCCAGGGTTGGCACAGCCTGGCGTGCCCAAGTCCCAGCCCCCAGGATCCAGGGTGCTTCCTGCTGTGTCTCACTGCATGTTTTATATGCCCGCTCCTTCAATAAAAATAAATCTTCATGTTTGCAGTTTGCTTTAAACTACATCAAGGTGTCAGCTGAACTGACAGCTCCTCTGAGAAACGACCTCCGGAGGTGCTGGGAAATGGCTCTCGGGTGAGCCCGGGATCTCACCCTGCAGCGGGAGCTCCAGCGGCTCCCAGCCCGGGGGGAGGAGACCCCGGCCACCCTCAGCCCTGCCAGGGCCTGCCCCAAACTTTCATCATTACAGAGCCCCTAATTTCTCTCCCTTTTGCAGGTCTGTCGTGCAGTAACATCCCTTCAGTGCGCTGGCACGGATCCAGGGATGGCTCCTATGAGCAGCTGCACCGCCAGGTCCCTCTGCCCTTTCCAGTCTCCTTCCCAACCATCACCAAGCTCTTTTCCGTCCCTAGCAGGCTGCACACACCTGACCACAGCCCCCTCGGCCCCTCTCTCACATCCCTCACCTTGTTCCCCTCTCCTGTCATTCCCTGCACCAATCAAGGGGGTCCCTATTCAGGATGCAGTGAGGGGCCCCAGAGCTCAGCCCCATCTCCACCCAACCTCTCGCTCACACAGCAGCTCTCCCTCCCTGCACTGGTGCTGCCTGAGGCTGGGCCATGCCACAGACCGAGTTTGGGTCAGGCACTGCTGGTCCAGCCCCCTCCCAAATGTGTGAGCTGCTTCAGTTCACAGAAGCACCTCTGCCATTCCCAGTCTGGAGCTGAACTCTGGACCCATTCCCAGGCCAGACCTCCCAGTTCCCACTGGGCTATTTCTTACTCTGCTTAAAACACATCAGCTCTGTTTATTGAACATCTTCCTTCATTACAGCATCCTCACACCTCCGATGGAGCCCTTCCACCCAGCCCTGGGGCCCACGCTGCCACTGTCCCACGGTGGTTGCCAGGGGATGGTGCTTCCATCACTTTTCCATCACTTTTCCATCACTTTCCACAGAGCAGGGATTGCTCTGACACCTCCTGAAAGCACCCAGGGCCCCAGCAGGATCCCAGTGCAGACCCTGGTACCACCATGGCGAGGGGAGAACCTACAGCATCAGCAGCCCCTCCCCTGTGCACGCCTGGGGATCCAGCAGGCCCTTTCAGAAGGGCTCAAAGACGAAACAAATTCTCCTTTTACATCAGCAAATGTTTGTCTGGAATAAGTCCAAACCAAGCAGAGGTTAACGCATTCCTGGGAAATACATTAAATGTAGCACACACCAGCCTTCCTAATGGAGCGTGGTGACGCTCCATCCCGCCCTGGATCACTCTGATAACCATTGGAAGTCACCGTGGACTCCACATTAATTTGCTCAGTAACAGGCATTTAGGTTTGATGCATTTACTGGGGAAAGAGAGTGGCAGGAATAAGTAATTCATATCCAAACACTTCATCTCTCCCAGCCAACCGGCCCAGCAAGGGAAGGGCGCAGCTTTCAAACCAGTAACTACTTATCACACCTTTCACAGCACAGGAAGCTGCTGGAGTCGTGATAAACATGATCAAACTATTAAAGTAAGAAATATCTGGCTGTGTGGTTTCCGGGAAATGGTGCCTCGAACCCAGCACGGCTGCTGCCGGCACAGAGCGTGCTTTAGGGGCTTTAGGGGTGGTGGCTGCAGGGAGGGAACCCAAACACACCCTCAGAGGGACGGTGCTTCCTTAAAAACCGGTGACACAACACCCTCTATTTTGAGAAATGCTAATGAGCTCAGCTAACTGCGAACCTGCAGCAGTTATGAATTGCCCAGAGCCTCTCACACCTCCGGCCCAGGGAAGGGAGATCCACACCCGCTCGTGGCCACAGCCATGCCCAGGCTCTGGCCCGGATCCTGCGAGCCCACAACCTGCTATTTGTGAGAAAACCCGCTGGTTTCATCCACCTTTGTGGGGCTGAAGAGGAGCTGTGCCCTGGCAGCCGCCCTGCCCCGGAGCCGTGGCCCAGCCCCGCTCCTGCACTGGCTCCCGTAGCTGTCTGTTGAGCTGCACTTCCCCTTTCATAAATCACATTTTGCATTCTGAGCATGCGTCTCCTCTTCCATGCCATTTTTGTTTTCAGATAACCATTAGCTTAATTAATCGAGGGAAATGCATCGTTTCTGATCATTCTGATAGTGAAGCCTGGGATGGCAGAGAAACCCTTCCCATCAACTCATCCCTGGGCACCCCCTGATGCAGAATGGGGTTCACCTGCCCTGACAGCACCTCTCCAGCACCCTCAGCACGTCACCACACAGCTCTGGTGACACGTAGCCTTGATTAAAACCCTCTTAACATTCAGCACAATTATCAGGCAAATGTTGATTTTAATCAGAGTTCACCATTTCCACTCCCCTGGGTGCACAAAGCACCACCCTCGGGGTCTCTGCACAGGCAGGTGAACACCCCAGCCCTGAACATGGCCCAAGTGTCCTTTGGCTTTGGAACATCAACCAGAACTGGGGCAGAAGCAAATGGTCAGCACTGACCGTGCCCACACCACCCAAATGAGCCAAAGAGCTGGGCTGGAGCCACCTCATGAACGCTCTGAGCAGCAAACCTGAGCTACACCAGAGCAAAACCTCCTTTTCCTCCAATTTAAGCCCAACTGCATCAGAAAAGTGCTCCAGCTTAACTGCTGCAGGGAAGATGTGGGTAGAATGGCACAGGAAGGGTTCCCACTGTGACCCACACCAGGCTGGATGCGGTCCCACCTTCCCACAGACACCACACAACCCTCAGCACTCCCAAAGGAACAATCACCCAGTGAGTCAGGAATTTATTTCAATGACATGGGAGGCCCAGGTGGCCCAGAAGTGGCAGCACCAGACAGGGGGATATTTGTGCTTTGGGGACAGCTCTGACACCGTGTGACAGCAGGAGCCAGGGCTGCCCTCACCCTGACTCTCAGGTGGCTCAGGTATCACTGCAGGCTCCACCTCATCCAAATCTATTAAATTTGCTTCCACGAGCTCACGGCTCTGGTCCACATACATCAATGTGCCATCAACAACACCTCAACCAAGATCTTTGCTGCAGGAGCCATCGACTTTGACCAAAAGCCCAAGAGGAGACAGGCTGGCAGCAGAGCCAGCTTTGCTGGCAGCACAGGTTCAGAGGGTGGCACTTCCCAGGCACCCGACTCTGTTTGGGGAGGTGACAGGGACACCTGGGGCTGCAGGGTCCCCACTGCTGAGCTGCCACCCCCCTGTGAGCCCTCTTGTAAAGAATTAGCCCTGCACTGTATATCCAATGGACTCTAGCAATTATTAATCTTGTTCAGAAAAGTTTGCAGCTTTCTTGGTGGAATTTGGACCATCCTCCTGTCGGGAAACATTCAAGTTTTTACCTGACTGTGACCCCAACACTGTGATGACACTGCTGGCATGGTGACCATCACCCATCACTGTCACACCTTCCACAGCTTCTCAGGTTCCCATCACACACCTACACCTCCCGCTGCCCACTTTGGACGAGCCCAGCCCTGTCCAGCACTGGGGGAGGCGTCCCCACAGCACCAGCTCCTGTGGCCTCAATGTCCCCCCACAACTCAGGGTGCCCTCACACTGCCCTCCACACTCTGGGGGTGAAAACTGAACCATATTCAATACACTGCATCTCAGAGCTGATGTTTTAAGCTGCAGGTACTGTCACTGGGGCAGCCCAGGCACCGCCTGCCCACACAGGCACCTGCCACCCGTATGCTGGAACAAACGCACTCCGAACCCCGGTAGTTTTTGTAAAGGTTTATAGTCCTTTGCCATGATTGCATGATACATTTCTTCCCCTGTGACACAGCCCTCAGACCAGGATGCGCCGCTGGCAGCTTGCAGCAGCTGGGCTTTGCACTCCGATCTACACTAGCTGCAGAACATCAAATGCACTTTCAACATCTCCATTTAATATTTACATTCAAGCAATTAATAATTGGAAGCTTATAGTTTAGACATTTCTAATAGCAGCAATTTCTATAATAGCTCGTTCAGCTTTAGATAACGATTTTTTTTTTTTTTGCACATAGAAACACCACATGTGTACAGTATCAAAAAATATATACGGGATGGTCCTGCGGGTCGTGGGGAGGGCAAGGGACCAAGACTAACAAATGCTCGATGGTTAAAAAGGAGAACAGAAAATAGTAGTTTGATATAGTTTATAAGGTGATCTAGGGACTCCATAAATCTAGGCTTTATATTTCATTATATAAATACCTACAAATAAATATATTAGCGTGGCCAGGGAGCGACCAGCTTTCAGCTCAAACAATACATTTCAATAACACCACGTACAAACGGGAGCAAGAATCACTTGACAAGTTAGCACTGTTAAAATATAATACTATAACTCTGAGTAACTGGCGGGTCCCATCCTCGTGTGTCCCATCGCCTGCAGGTCCTGGAGCAGCCCCCAGGCGCGGGGCGGGAGCAGCGGCGAGGTCACCCCACGTGGCAGGGATGGCCACCGTGCCCGGCCCTGTGCCGGCGTCCCCTGGGCAGGCTCGGCCGCCGCGGCGCGGGCAGGGGCACGTGGGCTCCGGGGAAGGGGCACCGGTACCGTGGAGGGAGGATTTGGGGCCGGCAGCCCCGGGACGGGCGGGCAGCTCCCACGGGGAGCGGCTGCCATCCCACCTCACACCGTCACGTACTCCTTGAAGGTCACAGTCAGGCAGTTTGCGGTCACATCTGTGATAATTATATTCCCAAAGAAGGGCTTGAATTCCTGCAGGGACTCGGCCTCCTCCTCTTCCTCCTCCTCTGCGGCCTCCTGGGGCTGCGGAGGCTCCGGGGCCGGTTTCTCAGCCGGAGGCGGCGGCGGCAGCTCCGGCTTCACCTGCGCCAGGGCCGGCTCGCCGTCCGCCCGCGGCTTCACGCAGCGCAAGTCTATGGGCTCGTCCAGGTCCGAATCCAGCAGGATGACCTCCGGCTGGCCCTGGCCGGGCGGCTCGGGGGCCGGGGGGCTGAGGCAGGTGGGGGCACTGATGCTGCGGGAGGTCAGGCGCTTCTTGCCCGGCTCCTGCTCCACGGGCGGCTCCGACAGGCAGCGCTTCCGCGAGCTGGCGCTGGACAGGTTCAGTCCCATGGAGGAAGGGCTGTGCTCGCACACGGGACTCAGGGACCAGGGCACAAGGTCCGGCTTGGTGGTCAGCTGCAAGGGCTGCTCCTCTGGCGCAAGGGGCAGCTCCCTGGCCAAGGGAGTCTTTTGGGGACTTTCCTCCAGCTCTGCGGGGGGCTGCCGAGCCTCGCCCTCTGCTTTACTCAGGGCATTGCTGCCCACCACCCTCTCCTCCCCTGGCTTCCTCCAAGCCTCCACCTTCTCCTCCCCACCCTTCTTAGGAGTCCTCTCTTCTGCAGCCCGCTTCCGGGGAGGCTCCCCAGACTTGATCTTCACCGCCTGCATGCCGTTCTCCATGTACTTGCTCATGACAATTACAATGCGTCCGTTCTTGTTTTTGTTCTTGACGATCTTCATCTTTCCCCCAAGGCCATTGCTGGTCACCCTGTCTCGGGGAGGTGGCCCGGTACCACTGGACAGGTTCTTCTCAGCTCCATTTTTGCTCTCTGCTGCCAGGTTCTTGACTGGACCCAGCAAAGTTTTGGCTGGGCCATGAGCCCACTTATCTGGGTGGGTGACCAGGGGGGTCTTGTTATTGTCCAAGCAGGCCTGGCCCTGCGGCTCCTTGCTGCTGGGCTGGTAATGGGGCTCGTACATCTTGGGGTCCGGCTGGTAGTGGTGGTGCTTCTTGCTGTTCAGCTGGTAGTAATACTTCCCTTTGCTGTGGGACTGGTGCTTCATGCTGCTCTCCTTGCCGTTGGGCTGGTACTGGTGGTGCTTCTTGCTGTTGAGTTCATACTGGTGCTGCTGGCTCTTGCCAGAGGAGCCCAGATCCAGCTTGGGCCTGGTGTCCACGGCCGGGTCCTGCAGCCCCGTCAGGATGTTGGAGCGGCGGGCGAAGGAGGGAAGCTGCAAGGCAAAAGCAAAAGCTGAGGTCAGACACGGCTGGGGAAGCAGGGCCCGCGCTCTGGCAGGTGCCGACAGCTCCAGTGGAACCCCCGCCCCTCCGGCATCTCTCCTTACGGGACGCTGCATGCCGGGGCACCGCGTCCTCTCGCAGGCGGCCCCAGCCCACTCCAACTTAGAGGCTGTGCATTGCTCCAGATTAATGAAGCAATGAAAAGAAGAAAAGCCCCCTTCAATCAGCTGTCTGGGAACGGGGGCCGAGCGGGACCGCCGCTG